>QNTS01002329.1:142271-160163 GCA_003317085.1 Hucho hucho | reverse complement strand
CCGTAAATTCAGAGAGCAGTCTATCCGTAAATTCAGAGAGCAGTCTATCCGTAAATTCAGAGAGCAGTCTATCCGTAAATTCAGAGAGCAGTCTATCCGTAAATTCAGAGAGCAGTCTATCCGTAAATTCAGAGAGCAGTCTATCCGTAAATTCAGAGAGCAGTCTATCCGTAAATTCAGAGAGCAGTCTATCCGTAAATTCAGAGAGCAGTCTATCCGTAAATTCAGAGAGCAGTCTATCCGTAAATTCAGAGAGCAGTCTATCCGCAAATTCAGAGAGTAGTAAATTCGGAGCGTACACTGGACGCTCTGGCCGAGGAGTAATGATAGGGTTGAACCGGGCGTTCTGATCTCACAACCGCAGTCAAGATAACTTGCTGGCTGCTTCCAGGCACAAATGAGAGAACACCTCGCTGGCCATAGTAGAGCTGTTTTCATTTTTCTCCAGAGCGTTGGTGGCTGTAACTGTGCTGCTGCTGCCAGCATTTTTAATTACGCTTTTTTTTGCCGACGTTTACTGACACCGACCATATTCTACTGGTGTTGAGCGTATATTCACAAATTATTCTGCGCTCTGGCACACTCAGACGAGAGTACTGTAATGAACCAGCAGGGAGCAGACCTCGACCTTCTAGCCCGAAGTCCAGCGCGCTATCGACGGTGCCACAGAGTCGATATCCGCGCTTATAAACAAACCCAGGGTCGTTACAGTACTATGAAATTGGAGTATATAGCCAGAGCGAATTTACGAACGCACCCGTAAAAGTCGATTGCAGTTTGTTTACTATATATAAAATAAGAGTATGAATTTATCAGGGGCCATGATTTTTTGTGTGAAATCACAAAATATATAGTCCAACATTTATTTTCAAATACTAAAAGAAAAAATATATTTTTTATTTTTGTACAATAGTTTTGATACGTTTTTATACAGTAGTTTTCCTTTTAGGTGCATTTAGAAAAAACTAAAGTCAACATCGACATGGCAGTAGGATTTCAAGCACCAGGCTCTGAAAGATAATGTCAGGAAGAAGAGGAGCAATGAAAATAAAATCTAAAATAAGCTTGGCATTTCAGAAAGTAAAATGTAGAACACAAACAAATAAGAGACACATTATAAAGTAGGTAATCTATTTCATAACATCCAGTTATAAAACCCAGCTAAGATATTACATATTAATCTCATAGCAAACTGCATTTCAAGAAAAGGAGACTGTATAAAGAAATATGTTCTCTGAACTTTGTTACTGAATTCATAACACAAACAAAGATATAATGAAAAATATGTCTTGTGATTTTGAGATGAACCACTAGTTTTGATTTAACAAAAAAAATTATTTGATGGGGCAGGTATGTTAGAACCAGTTACATAACATTGGCCTATAATATTCAAATAAGAAATAAAAGTAAAAAGTATTCTGGTTCTTACCCTGTTTTTACATTCAGAAGAGTTACAACAAACATATGATTTATATACATATCATTATTCAAAACGTTAAACATGCAGGGATAGCTGGAAAACTTTGGCAACACATTAAGTGCAACAGAGTAGAATATCTTCCTACACTGGCTTCAGTGTGGACAGTGTGTCTCAGTGCTTCAACCCTGGTACGAATTCTTGTGCTTCAGGGTTCAAATTGCTGTTGATCTAAAGAGAAAAAAAACATGATGGAAAATGTAATCAAACCTTAGAGATGTTTCAATCCAAACAAATGGAGATA
The DNA here is from genome assembly GCA_003317085.1 of Hucho hucho. Taxonomy (NCBI): domain Eukaryota; kingdom Metazoa; phylum Chordata; class Actinopteri; order Salmoniformes; family Salmonidae; genus Hucho; species Hucho hucho. The sequence continues at coordinate 158,442 of QNTS01002329.1, read as the reverse complement.
TTATAGGCCTAGGTCTACTTTTAGTAAAGTATGTTCCAGCCGGTGTTATTTTGCCAACTGCTCATGCCAAACAAGACAAAAATCATACTTTATACATATGCTCAAATTTTTCTTCTATTCTACTGAGAAATGTACTTTGTTTGTATTCTTATGTTTTATTATTTCTTATCGTTGTTGCATTGTTGAGAAGGAACCTGCAAGTAAACATTTTGTTGGACGGTGTATCCCGTACATACAACTAATAAAACTTGAAATGTGGTGGCAAGATAGCACATACATATCTGGGACTAGGCTAGTCTCAGAAACACAGGCTTTTCATGAGACGAAGAGACAAGATTTGGAAGGATGGCCACACGAGACTAGCCTGGCGAGCCACCTGATCCTGCGCATGAATGGTTCCCAACACAAGACTAGGCCAACTAAAATGGCTACTTTCCACAAACTTTACTTTAAGGAAACCTGGACAAACAAAATCACTCAAACATTTACCACCAGGCCGTCGACGATGCCTGTGTCACAGAGGACCAGTAGGTTGAGTTGGTCCTGGAGCTGACCGAGGGTTGGAGGGAGATCTCTGGCTGGGATGAACCATTCGTTCTCCTCTTCCTCCAACATCTCCTGGAAACACTGCTCAATAAACTCCTCCTCCCACAGCTCCTCCTCAATCTGGGGACAAAGCATTCAAAAATAATTCAGACACCCACTATTCGCAACACTAAATTATTGAAATAATGATACATTGCTATTACAAAAACAGCTATTTCTTTGTGTGTGGTATAGGCAGGAAATATTAAATCAACTAGCTACCTAATCTAGTACTTGATCAATAGGCAGAATAAGTCGAGTACCTGTCTGTTGAATTCCTCCTCGTTCTCCATCCACATGTATTCAGCAAAGGGATTGTCATCATTGATGAACTGTCCATGTTGGATAAGTTCGCTGTTAATGCGACTTGGGTCTTTCATTTTGGCTGTAACAAAGATGAGGTAAGTTAGCTATATCTTCAAAAATAGACCAACCGAAGAAATAATACAATATTTCAGAACACAGTAATAATAAAGACACAGCAATAAACAACAACTCGGGAAGCGGTCTAAGGCACTGCATCTCAGTGCTAGAGGCTTCACTACAGTCACCCTGGTTCGAATCCAGGCTGTAACACAACCGGCCGTGATTGGGAGACCCATAGTCCGGAGCAAAATTGGCCCAGCGTCGTCTGGGTTTGGCCGGTGTAAGTCGTCATTGTACACAATAATTTGTTTTTAACTGACTTGCCTAGTTAAATAAAGGTTATATCTATTGAAAGAAACTTGTCTACCTTTGTTAAGACGACTCGATGTGAAGGCTAAAAGCAGCAAGTAGGAAAACACGTTTCTGTTTTATATGGACCACAGCAATGTCCTATAACGTTGCGATATATTTCAACTTACCAGGGGAAGGTTCAAAGCTGTCAGCTGCTTTTGTTTCTTTCCAACTCTTAATTCCAAGACAGTGAGAATAATAATGTCCGCGGAGTGTGTTTGTTGACATGTTGCGTCAGAGTCGAGCCGTGTGACCCCCCACGTCATCAGGGCGCCTCCTCCTTGTCCTCTCCATACATACCGCGTCAGCCCGTCCTGCGCAGGTAAGGACAATAAACCCCAAATTCCCTCAATTTGCTCAATCTACGTTTGACTGTAAAATAACTAACGTTACAAATTACGAATATATATATATATATATATATTGAGATCCTATTATTATTTTTTTGTAGCATAATATACATCTCATGATGAAAACATGCAGCTCGTTGCCGAAATAGCTTCGCATGCTAGCTAGGCCAGAGGCCTTGCCTTTCACATCAAATATCTGTTATTCTGCTGTTGCCTATTAACACTTTAGTTAGCTACTATCATCTTCAAACTAAACGTTTTTATATATATATATATATATCTCGTACGCACAGGATTCAGCAAATATTCACATACTGAGAACAAATGTTTTTTTTGGGCAGCACAGACAAAAGGAAAAGCCATCTCCTGCGGGTGGCTGCGTCTCGTGTTAGCTAGCGACTTGAATAGCTAATGTTGCGATACATTCTCTATACTCTTGTCTTTGCCTTAGCTGGGTCTAAGATTGTTCTGATGCAGAGACTGGATCCAAATTCACTTTTTAAAAAATAATAATAATAATAACTAAACATTTTAACTCAAGTTTTGTCCAAACTGCAGTTAGGACAATTGTTGGTTACTTGGTGCATTGTCCTTAATCAATGAAGATGAAGTCATGTTTGATATGTCTTCTCTTCTGGCCATGACATACAGTTAGTGATACTGTAGATCTTCCTCTACTTTCGTATGAGGTCAATTCACGTCTGACTCTTTACTGTACATTTTCCTCCTTTTCTGTGAGTTGTCTCTCTTCAATGCTTTTATAAATGGTTCTTCCTGTTTTCTTTCATATAAACCTAACATTCAGATTCTGAACACAGTTAAATTGACTACTGTTTGAATTGGGCCGTTCTCTCTACACTTGCTGTATGTACATTGTAGGCTAATTGAACCTGGCTACGGGACAGTGTTGTTAGCACCTCCATATCCCCATGCTAACTGTGGAGGAGGGTGGCAGACAAGAACTTACACCCTACACTTTCACCATTATGTTTCTGCAGAAATATTCCATCCGATGAAGAGGAGAGTTTTCCTTTTTCTTCATCCACGTTGACTTGTTGCCACGTCGTTGTCAGTTTTTGAATTGACTGAATCTTCTCTTCGTTCAAAGACTTATAAATTGGCCCCTCTATTAACTACTTCTTTATTCTGTTATTGTGCTGTGTAGTCTCACGTTGAGTTAGTTTAGAGCACGTCAGCCATTTTGAGGATTGCCATGTCCCAGAAGATTCCATCTGATAGCTCTCAGAAAGGCTTTGCTGTGGGACGTGGGCTCCTGGCTGCTGCTGAGACCCTCAACTTCAGCATGAATGAACAGCGTTCAGACAGTCTTCATCATGGCTCAACTTCCAGACAGTTGCACAGCATGTCCTCGGGTATGGGTGGTGGTGAGGGTGACTGTGACCCGCAGCTGTCCCGTGGTGGTGGCGGCAGCCACATTGGCAACTCCATGAAGCTGTTTGCCAGCTTGGGCCTGTCGCCCGCTGACCTAGACGTGCTGGCACAGATCCCAGAAGACAACATTAGTGTGGAGACCTTGCCTCAACTTATAATGCAGCTTAAGAACCGGAAGGTGGATTCTGACAGACGCATGGCATGCAACTCTAGAGGGGACCTGTCTGGGCTCTCCTCTGAGCCGTCATACAGAGCCAGCAGAGACGACTGGGACGACATGCGTGTTGGAAAACTGGGTGGTTCCATGGGGCAAGCTTCGGCCCACGCTCAGCAAGGAGACTTGGGCTACAGTTCCATCCAAGACACTTCAGCTGGAAGGTTTGAACTCGACTATGGCCACGGCAGTGGTGGAAGAGATCCAGGGTGGTATTCAGATCTTTCCCATGATCGCTACAGCGGTATGGGTATGGGTCCCCCCTCAGCGGCAGACAGTGTCTTTATGACCAGGAGAATGGGTTCCCCGTCCCAAGGCAAAGTGCAGGACTTCTTAGGAGTCATACCTCACATGTTTCCCCATGTGTGCTCTCTTTGTGATTTTGACGTGCATTCTACCATGGTGAGTAGTAACTCCAATTCATTTCCACTTTACCTGTCTATTTCACACCGTCTACTCTGATCTCAGTTTTGATCTCAGTTTTGAATTTTATAATCAAATCTTTTATATCTTTTGATTTATCAAGTGATGACAAGCCAATCCTACAGTACACTAAGTAATGATTCAACAAGTCTGTTTATATTAGCATCATATCTCCACTTATTCAGCTTTTTTTCTCCTTTTGAAGAGCCGTTGTTTAATCACTCTTTGCCTTCTAATTGGTGTGGGAGCCAAATTCATGTATACAGTGTGTGTATTCAGTAAATCAGTCACTCATTCAGTGGTTGTCTTGGGTCTGCAGGAGTGGAACCAGCACACTGATGGATTACGTCATACAGAAAACCAGAGGCTCCTCCTGCAAATGTAAGTCACTCTTCCTCTTCAAACACACTACGTTAAATAAAGGCCTTTAGGCAGCAAGGTTGTTTTGACTAATGTTCAGATACCCACTGAAGAATGTGATACACACTGAACTGTCTGTGTAGAACTTTTACCCTGCCTGCTTGAAAAAACATGGAGAGAGAAAAAATAATATTTTAAAATAAAATTGTGTGAACCATCAATCATTTTTTTTTTATTTTTATTTTTTACCAATGTTCGTTCTCCCATGATCTTTAGGTACCCAGAATGGGATCCACACATGGCCACAAGCAGAGGGTATGTGTGTGTCTCTCTCGTGCACACACACACACACACACACACACACACGCTCTCTCTTTCTCACACACACACACACACACGCTCTCTCTCTTTCTCACACACACACGCCGGTTGTCATAACATGTTTGCAAATGTTAGACCCAAGAGTTGATAAAGAACTTATGAATTTTGACCTTTAAAAAACATCTTCTCATTTAGAAAACAGCCTATGTGGCATCTATGAGTGTGAAACATTTATTCTACTGTCAACATTGACTAATAGGGTGAATACAGTCATTTTGGTCATAAAGTCCGTCTTGTCCAAAAACAGAGTTTTGTGAGGCTTGTGGTGTTTTGATCCTGCCGACAGCTGGCATCACACTAGAAATCATCCGTTCGGGGAGGGCAGCTGCACGTGACCCGATTGGAATCCCTTTGGTAAATGTGGGTTGACTTTGGATATCCCTATGGGGCTAGTTAGGGACCATTGGTAAAATGGGACAATATGTTAAAATTCCAGTAGCTTCAAATTTCAGTGACTTAACCTCAAACCAACTATAAAATTAATTTACAAATATTGAAAGCATTTATTGATAACTAAAAGGAATGAGAATATTGTCTCATTTACATTGTGTAATTTATTGACAGCCCCTAACTAGCCCCGGGGATAGGCTATCCAAATTCAAACCAAATTTACCACGGTCACACACCAGTAAGCTAAAGTTACTTGTCTAAATAATTTGTTCAACTGCGAACACACACAAACGAGACAACCACACCCCAAAACCAACTTGCGTTTTAATTCAGTCATGGACACTGGCATTTCTTAATGAACCCAATTTTTAAAACGAGGCACTTTAAATAAGTGAATGAATCAGTCTTATGTAATAGTAGACTGAATCTCATGTTTGTCCCTTTCAGCGGTGGGTCTCATCTACTGGAGACAAGCAACCAATCAGTCGGTCTCCTGGGACCAATCCCCATGGCTGGTAGGCAGCAGGCTGGAGGAGGACGCGTGAGATCCGGCTGGGGTAATGGTGTGTTTGTGTGAAAGATTATGTCTGTGTCTGAAATGGCATCCTATTCCCTTTTAGTGCACTACTTTTGATTAGGGTCCCCATAGGACTCTGGCCAAAAGTAGTGCACTATATAGGGAATAGGGTGCCTTTTCGGACGCAGACAATGTATACTTATTCCTGTCACTTACTGATTCATTTTTGTATTCATTACCATGTAATCATTGTCATTAAAGGGATAGGCCTAGTTCACCCAAATTACTAAATTACATATTGGCTTCCTGACCGTGTAAACAGTCTAGGGACAAAGTAAGACAGTAATCCATGTTTTGTTTAGCTGGCCACTGCCATGTTGTAATTTAAGTTACTGTGGGTCCTTGAAAATCTGTGTGTGTTATTATCATGTCTTTAGGTGGATCTAATGTTGGATCAGGCAAGGTACATCAACCCTATGTGGCACCTAAGCAGGTAATGTGTTTTATTTGTCATGATATTATCTTGATAAAATACAATATTTTTACTGTAATGCAGTGACCAAGTAACTCCTTCAAAAACAAATGTATTTACTGGTGTGTCTTTGGTGTGAAAGTCATGGATTCAACCTGTTTTTTTTGTATCTGTCTGAACTGTTCTCCTCCTCAGATCAGAGGCAATGTAGTGGTGGCCAAATATGACAGGAATCCTCAGTCTAACAAAGCCCTGTTCGCCCTGGTTGAACCCTTTGGAACACTCTGTGAACACATGGTACTGAAGAACAAGGTAAAGCACGACACTTTGTGCCACCTTGCCAGAGGCATGTTCAATTCTGGTGTACGTGGAGATTCTAGGATTTGTGTGCGCAACAAATTATTGGGATTTATAAAACTGTCACAACACAAACATATATGTTTTTTTTTTTTAAATTGATAAATCAGAGCCATACTGTATTTCTGCGCTCGTGAACAAGCGTTACAACCCCGCCTGGAAAACAGCCTCCATTCACCTTTTTCAAAAAAACGAACCCTCGTTTGCTGTGTGATTTGGAAATGTTGGAAGTGGGTCTTGACAGTTTCTAAAGCGCCATGGTAAATTAGATTTTTGTAGAGGTGTGGGAAGAATGCAAGTGAATTTGAAACTAAAATGACGACCAAATGAAGTAATAGAAATGTATCCGACAATATGCCTCTGTTTTCTCATTAGGACTACCTTCTGTTTTTAGTAACCAACTATTATTATCATTCCTGTGCACCCCCCCCCCCCCCCCCCAAAAAAAAACAATATTTGCTTGCAATACAATTGATCAACCACTAGAAGTTGTGCGTATGCATGGTTTGAGAAGTGTCTGGAAATATGCACACTTTCAAACTTGATAAATACCAACCTTTTGCGGGGAAAACTGGCGCACGCAAAGTTGAGTCTTTTTGCTGCTGTTGTTGTTGTTGTTGTGCGCACACACGTTTGATGAAGGACGCCCCTAGTCGTTGACGATAAAGATTCTTCATGGAGTGTCCAGGAAACCACCCCTTTGTGTTTTTCACACCACTTTCCTCTTAGTACAATGTATAAATAAATTCTTCTTTAACAGAGTAACTAACGTATTATAGTACAACTGGAAATATACAGATCACATGCAAACTAGGGATGGATCATCAACTAGTTTCAGCTGCTGGATAATTTCTTCTTGAGCAAAAGGTCGGGGCCAGAACATAATTACAAATAATTTTTACTCTGCAAATTGACCGCAAGAAGCCCAAACAGATATAATGTTTGACTTAAACATAATCATTTCAAACCTTGCTTTTACTGTCAGTGAAGATTAAGGTTTTTAATTTTTTTCCAAACACTTGACTTGCTCTTATTACCCCCATTTTAACAGAAGTGAATGGATGACGTCGTTGTATTAGAGCACCTGCTGACTGGTCCTGTAGTGTAGGGTTCATGATGCGTATTTTCTACTCCACAGGCCTTTTTAGAAATGGAGACTCATAGGGAAGCTAGAGATGTGGTGAACTACTACCATCGGAACCCAGCGGTGTTGAATGGGAATCAAATCACCTTTTATGTGTCCAAGGAACTCATGGTGATTGAGGTAATATTGGAATGCCCTAATTCATCTATTTTCGTTAGTTTTGCCTGTATTTATCTGCTGTGTAGATGAAATACTTCAAATTTACTCGGCTGCATTTCTAATTCCGCTGACCGTTCACCATCCCGTTCCATTCAAGCAGTGATCATCCATGGCAGACCTGTACACGTAATATGTTCCTCTTTCTGAATACAGAAAGACAGCAGAACGGAGAGAATCAACCGGGAGGCGAAACAAGTCAACGACCCATCGGCAGCGTCACGGGTAGTCTTCTTCTCCAACTTGCCACGTGAGAATGAGAAGAAGGAGGAACTCCTCACCATCGCACGGCGCTTCGGCACCGTGGAAAAACACTTGTTTCTAAACGACGAGGTAAAAGTCTTGTTATTCTCTGTTTGGATAAAAGCATCTGTTAAATATTTTTTTTTATTAAAACTCAGCAAAAAAAGAAACGTCCCCTTTTTCCCCGGACCCTGTCTTTCAAAGATAATTCGTAAAAATCAAAATAACTTCACAGATCTTCATTGTAAAGGGTTTTAACACTGTTTCCCATGCTTGTTCAATGAACCATAAACAATTAATGAACATGCACCTGTGGAACGGTCGTTAAGACACTAACAGCTTACAGACGGTAGGAAATTAAGGTCACAGTTATGAAAACTTAGAACACTGAAGAGGTCTTTCTACTGACTCTGAAAAACAACAAAAGAAAGATGCCCAGGGTCCCTGCTCATCTGCGTGAACGTGCCTTAGGCATGCTGCAAGGAGGCATGAGGATATAATTTTTTATTATATTCTGGATCTGTCATGAAGGCTTAAAATGTATCATTAGCGTTTGTCCTCCAAGTCTTTTGTACAGATGGAGTCTGCAGAGGATGCTGAGATGTTGGTGAAGTACTACCGTCTGAATCCTCTGACCATGCAGGGAAAGACTGTCCGCTTAAACATCTGTACCAAGTACAAGACCTTAAAGTAAGAGTTCCAAGAGTGATTCAGTGCTTCATTATCATATTAGAGGACTTAGTTAGCCTTTTTTCACAGAGGTAGCTGGACTGATTGTGGATTGTTGTCTGTCTGTAACAGTGTGAGTAATCGCTCCAACAAACTGATGGATGACAAGAGAAGGAGAAGCAGCAGTAGTACTGGGCCCAAAGACAAAGGTTCCTCCTCCAGGAGCGCTAAATCTTCCTCTTCCTCTAGCAGCAAAGCCGAAGAGGACAAGAAGGAACCACCAAAAGGAGAGGACTGCGGTGCAGAGAGCGAGGGGTCCGGGGGAGAAGGGTCAGAAAGAGAGGGAGATGGGTCTGGGAAAGAGGGAGTGGGGTCAGGTGACGAGGTGGCTGGTATGATGGAGGGAGATGAAGCTGAGGACTGCAAAGGAGAGGGAGACCAGGGTTCACATAATGATGGGCCGTCAGAGGACAAGGCTGAAGCCGTGACGGAAGACCCAGATGCTGCCAACACCAGTCTGGAATCCCAGAAGGAGAAGGAACCTGCTCCGGACTCAGACGACGTTCCGAGCACTGGGAAGGTTCTGAGCAGTAGTGATGTCACCGAGAAGGCTGAGGGGGCAGAGGTGGAGGAGGGGACTGTGCCTGGTCTAGAAGAGAAAGCAGAGGGAGAGACTGAGAGTGAACAGATGGAAACTGAAGCCACTACAGATGAGCCAGAGACCGAGGACAAAGATGACATGCCGTCGGCAGAGCCAGCAACGAGCTCAGAGATGCATGAGGAACAGCTACCTGCAGATCAGGTAGGTCAACAACAGAAAACATTTACAGTCCAAGAAAATATTATATTCGTCTTGCTTACAAGTTGGCACTACTCTTGTGTTTTTGTTCAGTTTGAGACAAATTTCTGTTGAGCACAGTGACATATCTGCCTTTAAAAAAAAATAAGTATATGTTGTTCACATTGTAAACATTTTATTTAGAATATGTAACTAATATGTTGACATACAGTACCAGTCAAAGGTTTGTACACCTACTCATTCCAGGGTCTTTATTTGTACTATTTTCTACATTGTAGAATAATAGTGAAGACATCAAAACTATTAAATAATACATAAGGAATCATGTAAATAAAATATATTTCGATTTGTTTAACACTTTTTTAAAATGTTTTGATTCTTCAAAGTAGGCGTCCTTTGCCATGATGACAGCTTTGCACACTCTTGGCATTCTCAACCAGCTTCATGACGTAGTCACCTGCAATACATGTCAATTAACAGGGTGCTTGTTAAAAGTTAATTTGTGTAATTTCTTTCTTTAATGTGTTTGAGCCCATCAGTTGTGTTGTGACAAGGTAGGGGTGGTATACAGAAGATAGTCCATATTATGGCAAGAACAGCTCAAATACACAAAGATATATACAACAGTTCATCATTACTTTAAGACATGAAGGCCAGTCAATCTGGAACATTTCAAGAACGTCGAATGTTTCTTCAAGTGCAGTCGCAAAAACCATCAAGCGCTATGATGAAACTAGCTCTCATGAGGACAACCACAGGAAAGCAAGACCCAGAGTTACCTCTGCTGCAGAGGATAAGTTCATTAGAATTACCAGCCTCAGAAATTGCAGCCCAAATAAATGTTTCACAGAGTTCAAGTAACAGACACATCTCAACATGAACTGTTCAGAGGAGACTGCTTGAATCAGGCCATCATGGTCGAATTTCTGCAACAACAAAAAAACCACTGCTGAAGGACACCAATAATAAGAAGAGACTTGCTTGGGCCAAGAAACATGAGAGATGGACATTAGACGGGGGGGAAATCTGTCCTTTGGTCTGATGAGTCCAAATGTGAGATTTTTGGTTCCAACTGCAGTGTCTTTGTTTGACGCAGAGTAGGTGAACGGATGATCTCCGCATGTGTAGTTCCCACATGGAGGAAGAGGTGTGGGGTTGCTTTGCTGGTGACACTGTCTGTGATTTATATAGAATTCAAGGCACACTTAACCAGCATGGCTACCACAGCATTCTGCAGCAATACGCCATCCCATCTGGTTTGGGCTTAGTGGAACTATCATTTGTTTATCAACAGGACAATGACCCAACACACCTCCAGGCTGTGTAAGGGCTATTTGACCAAGAAGGAGAGTGATGGAGTGCTGCATCACAATCACCCGACCTCAATCCAATTGAGATGGTTTGGGATGAGTTGGACTGCAGAGTGAAGGAAAAGCAGCCAACAAGTGCTCCACATAAGTGCAAACTCCTTCAAGACTGTTGGAAAAGCATTCCAGATTAAGCTGGTTGAGAGAATGCCAAGAGTGTGCAAAGCTGTCATCAAGGCAAATAGTGGCTACTTTGAAGAATCTCAAATATAAATCTATTTTCATTTGTTTAATACTTTTTTGGTTGTTGCATGATTCCATATGTGTTATTTCATAGTTTTGATGTCTTTACTGTTATTCAACAATGTAGAAAATAGTAAAAAATAAATAAAAACCCTTGAATGAGTAGGTGTGTCCAAACTTTTAACTGGTATTTTATATGTTGAATATGTAACTAATATGTTGGCATGTTGTTCCTTTCTGTCAGGAGGAAGAGGGCAGCATGGAGCAGGATTTCCCAGAGAACATGGATGACTTTGTGACTCTGGATGAGCTGGCAGAGGACGAGGACTTGGAGAGACAGGACTCCTCATCCAAAGAAAAATACTCATCTTCAGGTAAACAACATTAACTTCATCCCTAGAATGATATATGATCCTTTTAATTTAGGATGATTGGTGACAGCGTCTGTGGAATTGAAAACCATTGGTACAGTGTCGGCCCACATGAAAATTTGTCTACAGCAACTGTTGTTGGAAAAGTCTAAAGTTGTGTAATTCTCGCTCTCATTCTCTCTACAGGAAGCTCTAAGAAAATGGCGGGATTGAGAGTTGTCAACGTTGTGGGGTTTAAACGAGCCTATGGTTTTCTGAATGAGATCTTGGCCCTGGCCAAACCCTTTGGTACAGTAGTTCAGCACCTGGTGCTTGACGTGAGACCCGAGGTAAAGTTAGTTAGTTGGTTGGTTGATAGATTCATTTGACAGTGAAGCAAAAAACCAAACAAAGTAAGGTCAACGTGTAACTATTGTGCATCTTTTTGTTGGTGCACCTAGGCCTTTCTGCAACTCACTTCAGAAGAAGAGGCGAAAGCAATGGTTAATTTCTACAGTGGGAATGTAACACCAACTGTGTGTGGGAAATCTGTGGAAATCTACCATTCACAGACATACGCTACCATTCAGGTGAGCTCCGTACCTGCAGATTGTTGGTCAGCCTTGCTACTGTAGACGTTGTTTGTAATGTTTCCTGTTCTTCTTGCAGAGTGGGAGAGTGGTATACGTGGGACAGATTCCACACTTCAAATCTTCGGATGCCTCCCTTCTGAAAATCGCTGAACCGTTCGGCAAAGTGAGACGCTATTTCCTGAACAGATCTCGCAACGAGGTAAAGCAATATTTTGTTCTCTCTTCGGCTACAGAGCTTCTTGGAGTGAGTGGGATACAATAGAAATCCACGTTTGTTTTGATAATTATTTTAATTTGTAGTGTTTCATCGAGATGGAATGTGGAGAGGATGCTGAGAGAATGGCTGAGACCTACAGGGACACACCCCCTAAATTCGAAGGCAAGCGACTAACGGTGTACGTGAGCAGGAAGTACAAACAGCTCAAATACGGGTGAGTCAAACTAATCAACAGCTGGTGTAGTTGCTGTGAGCGTTGTACATTTCAACTTGTTTCTGTCACTACTAAGATGCTGCTCTTTTTATGTAATGTAATGTCATGTAAAATATGTAATGTGCTTCAACGAAATTGCCCTTCCTGGACTCTAAAGTTGAAATGAAATGCTCTTTCCCACACTAGACACCGACCACCAGCCGCTGACTCTGAGGAGAAGAAGAGGCCGTCGAAGAGGGAGCGATCAGGCAGTGAAACAAGCTCCCACAGGAGCTCAGCAGCCAAAAGCTCAGCCAAGCAAGATGAAGAACCTCAAGTCAAGAAGTCCAGAGAGGAGACGGCGTCCTCCTCAGCAGACGAGCCTGAGAAAGAAGACAAGGAGGAGATGGTGGAGACGCCCACTGAGCGGAGTGAGGTAGAGGTTAGGAAGGTTCAGGGGGAATACGGTCAAACCTCTGAGAATTCAGCTGTACACCAGATAGACACTGACATGGTAAGTTTATCTGGCTCAGGCTGTTCTGAAAATGGCACCATATTCACTATAGTGTATTACTACGGCTCACAGACCTATGGGGCTTTGGCCAAACGTAGTGCGCTGTCATCAGCAATCCCTCAATGATGATCTGATGGGGAATATGACACTATTTTGGATGTAACCCTGAGCACTTTTAGTCTGTCAACCAAAGGTAGTAACTCAACGAACTGACACTCTATTTGCTCTACGCTGTAGAACATCAAAATGGAGGAAAACGAGGCGCCCATTTCCATAGTGAGTGTGAAGAACGATGACGAGAATAGAGAGGCTGCTAGCACACCATCTCAGGCTGAGGGGAAGCTTTCATCAACCAGCCCGGTTCCTCTGGGACCTTATGAGCCTAACAACCCAGTGGGTAAGGACTTGCTCAGATTAATACTCTAGAGGGGCAACTTTATATTAATGCCCATGATTTTGGAATGAGATGTTCAACGACATCTCATTCCTGACCACATACTTTTGGCCATGTAGGTTATATCATATTTTATACATTATAACCACATTTTCAAATCAAATGTTATTTGTCACATGCACCGAATACAACAGGTGTAGACCTTACAGTGAAATGCTTACAACCAAACATCATAGTGACACTGTTGTCTGATTGCAGGTGTTGAATATGTGAAGATGGGGTACTATTGTAGAGTGTGTTTCCTGTTCTATTCCAATGAGGAGACCGCCAAGAAGGTTCACTGCAGCAGCCAATCTCACTACCAAAAACTCAAGGTAAACGTGCATTATTTTAGTCAATTAGCAGATATACCTAAATATTTCAGCAGTCATTTAAAGCTCTGACACAAAACACACCAGTACGTCTCTCACTTGGTATCAAACAGTTGTCACCATCAGAAAAAAGCCATCTGAAATCTAAATGCTGTCCCATTTATTTATTTATTTATTTATTTATTTTATTTTTCAGAAACATCTGGAAAAGGAGAAGGCCAAAGCTCAAAGTACCACAGTGACGAAGATTCCTGTGTAGAAAATGACAAGTGTTGAAACTGTTTACGCGTGGATAGAGTTCGTTTGTAACGCTAGAGTGGATGTTTCAGCAAATTTTTTTTTTTTAAAAGCTTTCATGTTTATCCATGCAGTTTTGTAACTTTTAATTTTAACCAATGTACTTGTACCAGGAGGAACCAACCATGAATGGGTCTGGAGAATGTAGGGAGTTTTGTATGCCTGGTTTTGTTTTTAATGTTTTCTGATGACTCATCTTGCTACATTTTTAAGTGCAAGAAACATTTTTGATTTGTATTAGTCATAGGACTACATCCCTCTCAGATGCTGGGATTTTCCATGTTCCCCAAATGTTGTGATGCAGAGAGAAGAAATAATGTAACCCTATTATATTAGGAGTCTAAAGAAAGGAGCTCGGTTGTTCATTTTAATTAATAAATGCCTCCCATGCAGACGTTCAGATAATTGCATTGCTTGGAAGTATACTGAACAAAAATATAAACACAACATGTAAAGTGTTGGTCCCATGTTTCATGAGCTGAAATAAAAGATCCCAGAAATTTTTCAGATGCACAAAAAGCTTGTCTCTCAAATATTGTGCACAAATTTGTTTACATCCCTGTTAGTGAGCATTTCTCCTTTGCCAAGATAATCCATCCACCTGACAGGTGTGGCATATCAAGTAGCTGATTAAGCAGCATGATCATTACACAGGTGCACCTTGTGTTTGGGACAATAAAAGGCCACTCTAAAATGTGCAGTTTTGTCACAACACCACAGATGTCTCACTTGGCATGCTGACTGCAGGAATGAGAGTCCCATAGGGCGGTGCACAATTGGCCTAGCGTCAATCCGGGTTTGGCCGGTGTAGGTCGCCAATGTAAATAAGAATTTGTTCTTAACTGACTTGCCTAAGTAAAATAAAATTCTTCACTTGTGGGATCGTCTGAGACCAGCCATCTGGACAGCTGATGAAACTGTGGGTTTGCACAACCAAAGAATTTCTGCGCAAACTGTCAGAAACCGTCTCAGGGAAGCTCATCTTTGTGCTCGTCGTCCTCACCAGGGTTTTGACCTGACTGCGGTTCGGCGTAACCAACTTCAGTGGGCAATTGCTTACTTTCAATGGCCACTGGCATGCTGGAGAAGTGTGCTCTTCACGGATGAATCCCGGTTTCAACTGTACCGGCAGATGGCAGACCGCTTGTATGGCGTCGTGTGAGTGGGTGGTTTGCTGACGTCAACGTTGTGAACAGAGTCCCCCATGGTGATTATGGTATGGGAAGGCATAAACTACGGACAATGAACACAATTGCATTTTATCGATGGCAATTTGAATGCAGTGATACCGTGACAAGATCCTGAGGCCCATTGTCATGCCATTCATCGGCTGCCATCACCTCATGTTTCAGCATGATAATGCACAGCCCCATGTCGCAAGGATCTGTACACAATTCCTGGAAGCTGACAATGTGCCAGTTCTTCCATGGCCTGCATACTCACCAGACATATCACCCATTGAGCATGCTCTGGATCTACGTGTTCGACAGCGTGTTCCAGTTCCCGCCAATATCCAGCAACTTCGCACAGCCATTGAAGAGGAGTGGGACAACATTTCACAAGCCACAATCAACAGCCTGATCAACTCTATGTGAAGGAGATGTGTTGCGCTGCATGAGGCAAATGGTGGTCACACCAGATACTGACTGGTTTTCTGATCCACACCCCTACCTTTTAAAAAAAATATATTATTTTTTTAAATAAAGTTCTCTGTGACCAACAGATGCATATCTGTATTCCCAGTCATGTGAAATCCATAGATTTAAGACCTAATTAATTAATTTAACTTCACCAATTTCCTAATATGAACTGCTGCATGTTGCGTTTTCTCTTTTTGTAAAGTGTATATTGGCATCATGTTACTGGAGGAGAATGGGTACAAAGAAATGTGTTGAGAGACCCCTCTAATTGTGAGCGTACAGTTCATGTTGGGACCAGGAGATGGTGGTATTGTTCCTACTAGACACTAGAGTCAACAGGACTAAGGATGATAGTTTTTCTCAGGATTATTTTTAATTGCTTTGTGAAGTCACTGGGAAAAGTAACAATCTTAAATGAAATGTTGCTTTTCACAAAAAACAAACCAATATTTGTATAAATATATCAATATTCTTAATTGACATGCTGTTAAAAGGTATCTAAATTCAACATGCATCGCTAAAAGCATCACTATTTGGTGGATAATTTAGGGACCACCAAATCCACCTTTCATCCGGATGGATCCATCCTATTTTTTGTATCCAGTGCCCTTCACTATGCCAATTTCCCCTGAATGGCAGCCTATGGTCAAAGGTCTGGTCGCCTGCATGTTGAAAAATGATAATTCGTGGGAGGCTTGAAAGGAGGAGAAACCAAAATGTGAGTTGTATCAATCCTCCCTGAAAGAGGTCCTGACGTTCCCTTAGTCCTCTCTCTTTCCACTTTTTAGAGTCTGTTCTTTGAGCTGGAATATAAAGGCAGTAGTGGCTATAGATCAGACTGCAGCACCATTGTCTCCTGGGAAGGTCACCAACCCCCCCCCCC
>QNTS01002329.1:85671-99458 GCA_003317085.1 Hucho hucho | reverse complement strand
ACCCCATGTACCAACCACTAAACTAGCTCTGTCTACCCCATGTACCAACCACTAAACTAGCTCTGTCTACCCCATGTACCATCCGCTAAGATTGCTCTGTCTACCCCATGTACCATCCGCTAAGATAGCTCTGTCTACCCCATGTATCAACAACTAAGCTATCTCTGTCTACCCCATGTACCAACAACTAAACTAGCTCTGTCCACCCCATGTACCCACCACTAAACTAGCTCTGTCTACCCCATGTACCAACTGCTAAGCTAGCTCTGTCCACCCCATGTACCAACCACTAAACTAGCTCTGTCCACCCCATGTACCAACTGCTAAACTAGCTCTGTCTACCCCATGTACCCACCGCTAAATTAGCTCTGTCCACCCCATGTACCAACCGCTAAACTAGCTCTGTCTACCCCATGTACCCACCGCTAAATTAGCTCTGTCCACCCCATGTACCAACAACTATGCTAGCTCTGTCTACCCCATGTACCCACCGCTGAACTAGCTCTGTCCACCCCATGTACCAAAACTATGCTAGCTCTGTCTACCCCATGTACCCACCGCTAAGCTAGCTCTGTCTATCCCATGTACCAACAACTATGCTAGCTCTGTCTACCCCATGTACCAACCACTAAACTAGCTCTGTCCACCCCATGTACCCACCGCTAAGCTATCTCTGTCCACCCCATGTATCAACAACTAAGCTATCTCTGTCCACCCCATGTACCCACCGCTAAGCTATCTCTGTCCACCCCATGTACCCACCGCTAAGCTATCTCTGTCTACCCCATGTACCATCCGCTAAGCTATCTCTGTCTACCCCATGTACCATCCGCTAAGCTATCTCTGTCCACCCCATGTACCATCCGCTAAGATAGCTCTGTCTACCCCATGTACCATCCGCTAAGCTATCTCTGTCCACCCCATGTACCATCCGCTAAGCTATCTCTGTCCACCCCATGTACCATCCGCTAAGCTATCTCTGTCTACCCCATGTACCAACCGCTAAGCTAGCTCTGTCTACCCCATGGGTGAGGAAGAAAAAATCTACACTACCAATCGCTAAGCTAGGTCTGTCTACCCCATGGGTGAGGAGTAGGAAAATATGTCAATACACTTTTTCTTTTTACATTCGATTTTTTTACTCTTAAAAATGAAAGATAAGGGAAAGGAGGTAGAAGGAGAAAAAAAATATATAGCAATATTGTACGATTATTTTGGGCCTACAAATTTTAAGCAGCCGGTGAGAAGCCTGGTTCTAGAGTTGTCAGGTGCTGGGGTGGCAAGGGGAGAACAATGGGTCTGTGAGAAGCAGAAGGCCTGAGATGAATGCTCTGGGTAAATCAGTAATGGACCTAAAGGGCATACGCCTGTGGGGAATTTGCTGGCTTATAAAAGAGCTTTAAGAGGCCTTCATTCATATGGGCCCAAAGAGATTTGAATTGCTCCCTTCACAATCACTTGAAAGGCCGAGCTCAGGGTGTTCCGAAACAAAGTGGAAATCAGGCCGCCCTTCAATGGCTCTAATAAGCTTTTAACTATTTTACATTATGGCGTTAGCCTTCTTTTTCTCTTCTTCCAGCAGCATTGTTTGGCCCCACCGTGCAGTAGACCCAACTTAAATGTCTGATTTATACTTTTCTTCATGGTGAATTTAAACTAAAAGAGAGATCCAAATGAATGGAGGATTCAGTTGTATTGTATGAGTTGGAAAACGGGCCTCCTTATTCAACCAGCAACAGGGAGCCAGCGACTGTAGAAAGTGACAAATGTTACAAAAATAGGAAAAGTTTATTATACTGCAATGCTGCTGAAAAAGATACATGATTTTTTATACAACATTTCAACTTTAAAATGGTTATTCTTTGAAATGTATGAAAATATGATATACTTTTTTAATTTTAATTTTTAATTTTCTCTCAAATAATTCCAGAAAGCCAACATGACCCATAGAGACAGATGACCGCTCTACTTCGTTTAACTAGGACAGGATATTGGCCAACACTACATCTGAAGACTAAATGCATTTAAATATCCCACTGATTATGGATTGGATAGTCAACGTCCACACAAGAGATATATTCAAAAGTCGCATTCTGGACGGGTTGCTATTGGGGTAGCTGTTGCCATGGTACTGTTTATTGCCCTGTAAATTGCCTCTTCTCTTCAAACTACAGAGGTCAGGGGTTCAGCTGCAGCCCCACTGAACGCAGTACCCTAAATATCCCTACTCTGTAGTGGTGTCCTAGTTCAGCTCAGCCCCACTGAACGCATCACCCTAAATATCCGTACGCTGAAGTGGTGTCCTAGTTCAGCTCAGCTAAGGAGGGTTGGTAGGCGAGAAATGTAAGGGGGTAGGAGAGGGGTAGGGGCACACACAGCCAGAGTCCTCGCCCTCTGCTTGACACTTGTGAAACGTGGGGTTTCTGTGGGCTGTGTGGACATTTAGAATTTCATGGTAATTGTTGAAGACAAGGAGGGGGGCCTGCCCTCCTCAGTCCTGATTAAGTTCTCATAAAAACCTCACAGCCTGCCCTCAGTAATGGCCCCAGCACAGACAGTAAAACACACAATAGAAATAGATGGATCTTCCTAGGGCTTCAGGAACAGGCACAGGCTATATACCGCCACCCCAGGCCACAGTCAACCGCAGGCCACAGTCCACCTCAGACCACAGTCCACCTCAGACCACAGTCCACCTCAGGCCACAGTCAACCTCAGACTACAGTCAACCTCAGGCAACAGTCCACCTCAGACCACAGTCCACCTCAGACCACAGTCAACCTCAGACCACAGTCCACTTCAGACCACAGTCCACCTTAGGTCACAGTCCACCTCAGACCACAGTCCACCTCAGGCCACCTCAGGTCACAGGCCACCTCAGGTCACAGGGCACCAGTGTTTTTTCTATTCTCACTTTGACTTGAGGGAAAGCAAATATATGTTTTGCATTTCTAAATAGATTTATATAACTGAATTGTATAGGTATTACATATCTAATAAAATACATTATATTCACTAGCAAAGAATTTAAGATTTATATATTCAGAAGACCATTTTTCTGGTGTATAATCAATTCTAGCATCCTCTGGCGCTTGAGGCGTGGGTACAGGTGTAAGCGCCGACAGTAAAAGATGGGAGGAGAGGGGAAGAGGTTATCTTCTCGTGATTTGAGAAGAAACATCCCATCTGTTCATCCTGAATACTGCATGAAGATCTGGTTTCCCTGATGTTTATCTCTCTGGTCTCTGAGGACCTCTTCTCTCTGGTCTCTGAGGACCTCCTCTCCTCTCAGAGTGGGGAAGGGAAGGGCAGGGGGTTAGGTTAGACACACCTCTATTTGGAGAGAAATCCAACTGAATATGGGCAGCTAGCTGCATGGCCAACCTCTTGATTGACACTTTCCTGCGGCTCTGTTCTGCCCCTGTGGACACCTGGTCGCCCCCCCTGTTTGCCTGAAGAGAAAAGCATTGTTTCAGGGAGGTGGAGGCAGGATAGGGTGAGGTAGGGTCGCTCGCTTTGCGGGCGCAGGTGACAGTGCGTATCCATTCAGGTAGGTGTACCTCCATCCCTCTATCGTTTTGCCACTACTTCTCCACTCTCTCTCTCTCTCTCTCTCTCTCTCTCTCTCTCTCTCTCTCTCTCTCTCTCTCTCTCTCTCCAGCCACTCCAGACTAATTAGGTAGCACTTATCACGGTCAAGAGTACTTGTAACCTGCTGCCTGGCCGGACACACACACCTTCAATGCTATACACTTACCTACATTGCTACACACTTACCTTTAAGCGTCTCGCTAGTGTGTTCCCTGACAAGTTGAAGTCTGACCATGTATTATTCCTGAGCACAATAAAATGAAAAGAAAAATATCTTCAATTGATTTCAATGACTTTGAAGTATTACAGTACTCCATTATATTACAGTACTACACTATATTACAGTACTACACTACAGTACTCCATTATATTACAGTACTACACTACAGTACTCCATTATATTACAGTACTACATTATATTACAGTACTACACTATATTACAGTACTACACTACAGTACTCCATTATATTACAGTACTACACTACAGTACTCCATTAAATTACAGTACTCCATTATATTACAGTACTACACTATATTACAGTACTACACTACAGTACTCCATTATATTACAGTACTACACTACAGTACTCCATTATATTACAGTACTCCATTATATTACAGTACTACACTATGTTACAGTACTACACTACAGTACTCCATTATATTACAGTACTACATTATATTACAGTACTACACTATATTACAGTACTACACTACAGTACTCCATTATATTACAGTACTCCATTATATTACAGTACTACATTATATTACAGTACTACACTACAGTACTCCATTATATTACAGTACTACATTATATTACAGTACTACATTATATTACAATACTACATTATATTATAGTACTACACTACAGTACTCCATTATATTACAGTACTACACTACAGTACTCCATTATATTACAGTACTACATTATATTACAGTACTACACTACAGTACTCCATTATATTACAGTACTACATTATATTACAGTACTACACTACAGTACTCCATTATATTACAGTACTACACTACAGTACTCCATTATATTACAGTACTACATTATATTACAGTACTACACTACAGTACTACATTATATTACAGTACTACATTATATTACAGTACTACACTACAGTACTACATTATATTACAGTACTACACTACAGTACTCCATTATATTACAGTACTACATTATATAACAGGACTACATTAAATTACAGTACTATACTACAGTACTCCATTATATTACAGTACTACATTATATTACAGTACTACATTATATTACAGTACTACACTACAGTACTCCATTATATTACAGTACTACATTATATTACAGTACTACATTATATTACAATACTACATTATATTATAGTACTACACTACAGTACTCCATTATATTACAGTACTACACTACAGTACTCCATTATATTACAGTACTCCATTATATTACAGTACTCCTTTATATTACAGTACTACATTATATAACAGTACTAGATTATATTACAGTACTCCATTATATTACAGTACTCCATTATATCACAGTACTACACTATATTACAGTACTACATTACAGTACTACATTATATTACAGTACTACATTACAGTACTCCATTGTATTACAGTACTACATTATATTACAGTACTACATTATATAACAGTACTACATTATATTACAGTACTCCATTATATTACATATGGCTGTAGGTGTGCGTTCGGTGGGAGGGGCATATGGCTGTAGGGGTGTGTTTGGTGGGAGGGGCATATGGCTGTAGGTGTGTGTTCAGTGGGAGGGGCATATGGCTGTAGGTGTGTGTTTGGTGGGAGGGGCATATGGCTGTAGATGTGCGTACGGTGGGAGGGGCACATGGCTGTAGGTGTGTGCTCGTGGGAGGGGCATATGGCTGTAGGTGTGTGTTTGGTGGGAGGGGCATATGGCTGTAGGTGTAGGCTTAGGGCTTTCTATTACAAATGAAGACAAGATATCTTTCCGTACTGAGAGCAGTCAGTTGGAACAGCCAGGGCCTGGGGCTAGGGCTCTCTGTGTCATTGTTTCCTCCCCGTTCTAAAGTGGACCTTCTCCCCCTAAATGAGGTTGACCTGTCTCTACCTCGGGTTATGGGTGATATATGCCTAATCTAGCATGGTGAACATCTGCACTCACCGTATGTCTTTCACTACAGCTGAATGTGTTCCATCTCAAATGACCAGGACATCAGTGTAACTACAGGGACAAGGCATTATGGCATTATGGCATCCCACAAAATAGAGTTGCTGTCTTCTTAAAAAATATTTTCTGAGGAAGAAGGTTATTTTATTAGACCATGCAGTTTCTGCATGATGAAAGATAACACTCTGATCAATATACAATTTACACATGTGGGAAATAAAAGCATATTGATATCAAATAAAATACAATTTTATTTGTCCCATGCGACAAATACAATATTACCGTGAAATGCTTACTTACAAGCCCTTAACCAACAGTGAAGTTCAAGAAATAGAGTTAAGAAAATATTTACTAAATAAAATAAATTTAAATTTTAAAGTAACACAGCAGAATTACATAACAATAACGAGGCTATATACAATGGGGCCAGGTACCGAGTTAATGTGCGGGGGTAGAGGTTAGTCGCTGTAATTTGTACATGTAGGTAGGGGTAAAGTGACTATTCATAGATGATCAACAGCAAGTAGGAGCAGTGTAAAAACAGGGGGTGGGGGGAGTGTCAATGAACAGAAGCTGCTACGGAGCCTCTTGGACCTAGACTTGGAGCTCCGGTACCGCTTGCCGTGCGGTAGCAGAGAGAACAGTCCATGACTTGAGTGACTGGAGTCTTTGACAATTCTTTGGGCCTTCCTCTGACACCGCCTGGTATACACATTACCGTTTAAAAGTTTGGGGTCACTTAAAGAAAAACACATTTCTTGTCCATTAAAATAACATCAAATTTATCAGAAATACAGTGTAGACATTGTTAATGTTGTAAATGACTATTGTAGCTGGAAACAGATTTTGTTTTAATGGAATATCTACATAGGCGTACAGAGGCCCATTATCAGCAACCATCACTCCTGTGTTCTAATGGCACGTTGTGTTAGCTAGTCTAAGTTTATAATTTTAAAAGGATAATTGATCATTAGAAAACCCTTTTGCAATGATGTTAGCACAGCTGAAAACTGTTGTCCTGATTAAAGAAGCAATAAAACTGGCCTTCTTTAGACTAGTTGAGTATCTGGAGCATCAGCATTTGTGGGTTCGATTACAGGCTCAAAATGGCCAGAAACAAATAACAAATAACTCGTCAGTCTATTCTTGTTCTGAAAAATAAAGGCTATTCCATGCAAGAAATTGCCAAGAAACTGAAGATCTCATACAACGCTGTGTACTACTCCCTTCACAGAACAGCGCAAACTGGCTCTAACCAGAATAGAAAGAGGAGTGGGAGGCCCCGGTGCACAACTGAGCAAGAGGACAAGTACATTAGAGTCTCTAGTTTGAGAAACAGACACCTCACAAGTCCTCAACTGGCAGCTTCATTAAATAGTACCCGCAAAACACCAGTCTCAATGTCAACACTGAAGAGGCGACTCCGGGATGCTGGCCTTCTAGGGCGGCCCGGGATGATGGTGTTGATGTGAGTCATGACCAGCCTTTCAAAGCATGTCATGGCTATCGACGTGAGTGCTATGGGGCGGTAGTCATTTAGGCAGGTTACCTTTGCATTCTTGGGCACAGGGACTATGGTGGTCTGCTTGAAACGTGGGTATTACAGACTCGGTCAGGGAGAGGTTGAAAATGAGGTTGAAAATGTCAGTGAAGACAATTGCCAGTTGCCAGTACACGCCCTGGTTATCTGTCTGGCCCTGCGGCTTTGTGAATGTTGACCTGTTTAAAGGTCTTGCTCACATCGGCTAAGGGGAGCGTGATCACACAGTCTTCCGGAACAGCTGGTGCTCTCATGCATGCCTCAGTGTTGCTTGTCTCGAAACGAGCATAAAAGGCATTTAGCTCGTTTAGTAGGCTCGCGTCACTGGGCAGCTCATGGCTGGGTTTCCCTTTGTAGTCCGTAATAGTTTGCAAGCCCTGCCACATCCGATGAATGTCAGAGCCGGTGTAGTAGGTTTCATTTGTAGTCCTGTATTGACTGACCCCGAGACTGCCTGTCATTGCTGGAGCAATTCCGCGGGTTGTCTGTTAGGCAGCCTACAACGACGGTAACCTCCCAGCCCCTCAGTAACCCGGCTGTTAGCAAGCCGCCTCCCCGGTCACCCTGGTTTCCCGGGAACCCTGCTTACCTCCCCTGGAACGCTTAAATGGAGAGTCGGTCACCTGTCGGGCGTTCCCTCATCATCGAGCTGCAGCCCTCCTCCTTCCCCTCGGACCGCTCTAAGATTAGTGCACCTCATCACGCTGATGTCTGGGAGGGCTCACGCCTGGGCTACGGCAGAATGGGAACAACAGTTGGCCGTATGCTTCAGTCTGGAGGAGTTCGTGGTGGAGGTGAAGAAAGTTTTCGATGCTCCATTGTCCGGGAGAGAGACTGCCCTGAAGTAACTCCAGCTTCGGCAAGACTCCCACAGTGTGGCAGACTATGCGGTGGATTTCCGCATGTTGACAGGTAATAGTGCCTGGAACCCGGAAGCGCTGTTCGACATGTTCCTGCACGGAGTATCCAAGGAAGTAAAGGACGAGCTTGCAGCCCGGGAAATACCGACGGTTCTTGACTCGCTCATCGCCTTGACCATTAGGATCGATGGGCGACAACTGGAACGAAAAAGGAGAGGAGATTTGATTTCACTCGCCAGTCCAAGGATTCCACCTCGCCTCCGGGGAATCCCGGAAGTCCCCGACGGCTCCGCTGCCGAGAGAACCCGAGGCTACCCGAGTTCCCCCGAGAGTCTCCGAAGACTGACGATTAATCTCTTCCCGAGCCTATTTAACTAGGCAGCTGAATGGCTATACAGGCTTCACACTAAGAGTTGCCTGTATTGCGGGACTGCTGGTCATTTTGTCTCCACCTGTCCACTAAAAGACCAGGCTCACCGGTATGAGTACTCTGGTGGGCCATATGGAGAACTTTTTCTCTCCCCTTACTCGCACACCTTTTCATGCCATGAGTATCGATGAGTATCTCTCCGGATACTCATCGACTATGGACGCTACCCTGGCTTCCGAGCTGGACATCCCCACTCAGCCCCTTTCCATTCCCATGGATGTTAGAGCACTGGACGGGCGCCCTATAGGCCGGGTCACCCACAATACCACCCCCATCAACCTACATGTGTCAGGGAACCACAGCGAGACGATACAATTCCTGCTCATTAAGTCTCCTCAGGTTCCCGTGGTATTGGGATTCTCCTGGCCCGTTCTGCCATGCCCATTGCCTGAAGTCAGCGCAGCCTGCCCCAGGACGTCCTCCTGGGGGCTCGGATGTTGCCCCGGACCTCTCCGCCATTCCCGTGGAGTACCGGGACCCCTGGGAGGTGTTCAGTAAGGCCCGGGCCACTTCGCTTCCGCCGCACCGACCATATGACTGCGGGACTGACCTTCTCCCAGGCACCACTCCGCCCGGGGACGACTGTACTCTATGTCGGGACTGGAGACCAAGGATATGGAGACCTACATTAAGGACTCCCTAGCTGCTGGGTTCATCTGTCCTTCTGCCTCCCCCGCCGGCACAGGGTTCTTCTTTGTGGAGAAAAAGGACAAAACCCTGCGCCTGTGCATTGACTAACGGTGAAGAACCGCTAGCCGCTACCCCTCATCTCCTCAGCCTTCGAGCCGCTCCAGGGGGCCACCATGTTCTCCAAGATGGACCTACGGAACGCCTACCATCTGGAACGGGACAAGTGGAAGACTGCTTTCAACACAGCCAGTGGTCACTAGAGTATCTTTTCATGCCATTTGGCCTTACCAACGCCCCTGCTGTGTTCCAGGCTCTGTTTAAGGATGTTTTCCGCAACATGTTGAAACGGTTTGTCTTCGTCTACCTCGATGACATCCTCGTTTTCTCCCGCTCCACCCAAGAACACATGCTCCACGTCCAACAGGTTCTCCAAGGTCTCCTGGAGAACCAGCTTTTTGTAAAAGCAGAGAAGTGCAAGTTCCATCACTCCACCATCCCCTTTCTGGGTTACATCATTGCTGCAGGGAGCGTGCAGATGGATCCCGGAAAGGTGAGAGCGGTGGTGGATTGTCCCCAGCCCACGTCCAGGGTGCAGCTGCAATGTTTCCTGGGATTCGCCAACTTTTATTGCCGCTTTATCTGGGGTTACAGCACCCTGGCTTCCCCCCTGTCTGCCCTCACCTCTCCCAAAGTTTTGTTCACGTGGTCCCCAGCTGCTGACCGGGAGTTCCGGCATCTCAAACACCGCTTCACCACAGCTTCCATCTTAGTTCATCCTTACCCGTCCCGCCAGTTTGTGGTGGAGACCAGCGCTTCGGGTGGAGGCCGACAGTTCGGATGTCGGGGTGGGGGCTGTCCTGTGCCAGCGTTCTACCCTGGACCTCAAGTTACATCCTTGCACCTTCTTCTCCCACCGCCTTAATGCCACGGAGAGTAACTACGATGTTGGGAATTGTAGGCTTCTCGCAGTGAAGACAGCGTTGGAGGAGTGGAGGCACTGGCTTGAGAAGGCGGAACATCCGTTCATTGTGTGAACCGACCACAAGAACCTGGAATATCTCCGCACCGCCAAGTGCCTCAATTCCAGGCAAGCTAGGTGGGCCATGCTGTTCACCCGGTTCAACTTCTCCCTCTCATACCGGATGGGATCCAAGAATGTCAAGCCGAATGCACTGTCACGTTGCTATAGCCCCAGGTCTTCAACCCCGGAACCCGAGACCATCCTTCCCACCTCATGGCTGGTGACGGCACTGGGGAATAGAGAAGCAGGTTCGTGAGGTGCAGCGTTCCCAGCTGAACCCCGGGGGGGGCCCCAGATAACCGGTCCTGGACTGGGCCCACTCCTCCAGGCTTGCCTGCCACCCGTGCTCCCGGTGGACCCTGACCTTTGTGCGACAACGTCTCTGCGTTTGTCGCCGCATGCACGATCTGTGCAAAGAACAAGACTCCTCTGCAATCTCCGGCTGTCCCTGACCTATCCCTGGACTTTGTCACCTGTCTCCCCGTCTGATGGCAACACCGCCATCCTGACCATTGTGGATCGGTTTTCCAAAGCCGCCCACTTCATTCCTCTCCCCAAGCTTCCCTCTGCCAAAGAGACGGCGCAGCTCATGGTGCTGCACGTCTTCCGGGTCCATGGACTGCCAGTGGACATGGTCCCGGTTCTGGAAGGCGTTCTGAACCCTCATTGGGTCATCGGCCAGCCTGTCCTCCAGGTTCCACCCCCAGTCCAACGGCCAGTCGGAGTGAGCCAACCAATACCTGGAGACAACTCTGCGCTGCCTGGTCTCCGCCAACCCCACCACCTGGAGCCAGCAACTAGTGTGGCCCGCAACACCCTTCCTTGCTCTGCCACGGGTCTATCGCCCTTCGAGTGTTCCCTGGGGTATCAGCCCCCGCTCTTCCCTGAGCAGGAAGAAGAGGTCGGCCTGCTGCTGTCATCGTACCTGGAAGAGAGCCCGGTCGGCCCTTCTCAAGACCACCTCCAGGTATCGACGACAAGAGGATCGCCACCGGACCCCAGCTCCCTGGTATCGTCTCGGGCAAAAGGTATGGCTTTCCACCCGGGATCTGAGCCCCCGGGTGGAATCCCGCAAACTCTCCCCCCAGTTTAACGTCCCTTTCCCCATCTCCAAGGTCATGGGGCGGCAGGAAGCCTAGTGGTTAGAGCCTTGGGCCAGTAACCGAAAGGTTGTTAGAACGAATCCCAGAGCTGACAAGGTAAAAATCTGTAGTTCTGCCCCTGAATAAGGCAGTTAACCCACTGTTCCTAGGCTGTCATTGTAAATAAGAGTTTGTTCTTAACTGACTTGCCTAGTTAAATAAAGGTTCAATAAAAAAAATTTTTAAAAAAATGTGCACCTCTGCTGTTCGTCTTCTGTTGCTCCGTGTACATCCCACTTTTCATGTTTCCATAATTAAACCCTTGTCTCACAGCCCTTTGTCTTCTATTTGACCCCAGCCTGCTCTGACCCCGAGACTGCCTGCCGTTCTGGACCTTTTGCACCCTATCTGGATTTACTGACCTCTGCCTGCCCTTGACCTGTCATTTTGCCTGCCCCTGTACTAGTAATAAACTTTTGTTACTTCGACACTGTCTGCATCTGGGTCTTACCTGAAATGTGATATTGACGCTTTGCCTGTTTGATGGATCATCTGAGGGCATTGCAGGATTTCTTATAAGCGTCCGGATTAGTTTCCCGCTCCTTGAAAGCGGCAGCTCTAGCCTTTAGCTCGGTGCAGATGTTGCCTGTAATCCATGGCTTCTGGTTGGGGTATGTACGTACTCAATGCACATTGATGAAGCCGGTGACTGAGGTGGTATACTCTTCAATGCCATTGGATGAATCACGGAATATATTCCAGTCTGTGCTAGCAAAACAGTCCTGTAGCGTAGCAGCCGCGTCATCGGACCAGTATGCTCAGTGATACTGTGTGCTAATTTGAGAAAACTTCCTTATGAATAGTTAATGTTATAATCTATGTTCTGACATTATAACTCGGTGTAACAGTGCCCTCCATCACTTCACTCACTACTAGTCTTTATCTCCATCTCAACTGGTACAAAACAGTCATTGACCTATATTCCCTGCCGTAAACAGTGAGAGGTCTGTCAGAGAACAGCTAGTCGGAGTGCTCGGAGGAACACAGTCAATACAGTAGCTCAGAGCAGGGCCTGTGGCATAATGCTTATGTGATAGAAAGGAAGTCATCTTCCTTTTTTTCCTCAGAGGCCAGAAGGAAATAGCTTTAGGCTTCTGTTGACAAATTCCTCTCTCTCCCTCACACTGTGTGGTTGAAAAACTGAAACTGTGGGAAGACAAAAAGATGTCACCCCTTGTAAAACTGGCAGTAAGAGGGTTACACTGCAGAGCCTTTGGTTTCATCAGACAAAGAACATAAAGTGGGTTTTAAATTGAGAACAATGTTAAGGAATTGACAATGAGATCAATACTATTCTGTTGAAGCACAGCACTTATTAATCAGACTCACGTCATGATACGAGCAGCTCTTCTGACTGTAGCCTTTATTACAGTACTTCTTGACTCCATAATAAATCTACAATAGTTTAACGTGCGAGTAATACTCTTGTTATTTGTCATTGGATTGGGACATACTGAATGTTTTAGTTCTTATCTTAACGACTCAATAATGATTTATTTATTTATACTGTCAACCTGTTGGCTAAGTATCGCATGCTGTCAAGACAACTAGGTGCTAAGAAGCAGTTTGTGGTACTTAGACCTGGTGACAACACCAATTAGACAGAAAATAAGCCTCTATTTTACCAACAGGTCATTAACCCTCCTAATCATCCAGCCAAGCTGCCAGCTAACCTCCGGTCTTCAGGACCCATCCTGGTGATGACAGACTGACAAGGTGTGAGGGGCTAGGGTCTGTCTGATGGGTCCTGATGGGTCCTTAGGGGAGGCTTGCAACCTGGGGATCATTCCCCTCCCTGACCTTGAGGTGGTGTGGGTTGAGACAGACAGGGGTATATGCAGGAGCAGTAGAGGGCAGGTGGATGGAGTTGTTGTTAGCTAGCTTTAGCTAATCCCTGTGTTTGGGATGAGACTTCTGAGACTTAACCTCACATAATCTTCAAAGAGAGGGACAACGCAAAACAATCAACCAATCAGGGGAGGAGGGTTGGGCATATTATCAATCAGAGCAGGAGGGTTGGACATATTATCAATCAGAGCAGGAGG
The DNA here is from genome assembly GCA_003317085.1 of Hucho hucho. Taxonomy (NCBI): domain Eukaryota; kingdom Metazoa; phylum Chordata; class Actinopteri; order Salmoniformes; family Salmonidae; genus Hucho; species Hucho hucho. Next base: position 86,038 of record QNTS01002329.1, on the reverse strand, counting down.
GTTGGACATATTATCAATCAGAGCAGGAGGGTTGGACATATTATCAATCAGAGCAGGAGGGTTGGACATATTATCAATCAGAGCAGGAGGGTTGGACATATTATCAATCAGAGCAGGAGGGTTGGACATATTATCTGGATAGGTGTATCTGCAGTTCAATTCAACCTTATTAGTGTGGATGTATGTATTTGATCATGTATTTTCAACTGTTTCTGTGCTCCCTGGATATGTACCAAAAATATTTGCTGCACTGAATTGGAGTCCTGAGTCCACAATAATAACTTTTTGATTCCTCATAAATTGTATTTAACATATCTTCAACTTTGCATAATGGTGAATGTAAAGGTCATGCTGTCCCACCCCCCCC
>QNTS01002329.1:69314-85576 GCA_003317085.1 Hucho hucho | reverse complement strand
TCTTCTTCTTCTACCACATTATGGAACAACATATTCAGATGCCCTTCTCTTCTTCTTCTACCACATTATGGAACAACATATTCAGATGCCCTTCTCTTCTTCTACCACATTATGGAACAACATATTCAGATGCCCTTCTCTTCTTCTACCACATTATGGAACAACATATTCAGATGCCCTTCTCTTCTTCTTCTACCACATTATGGAACAACATATTCAGATTAAAACGAATGTTGTATAAGGGGTATTAGTAATACAGATGCATACAAAGTTGGTTTTTGGTTTTTGATCATAATAATTGCAATAGCCTACCAATCCAATTAAAAAAGTATTTTGGACTGCGTAGGGCTGACTGGTGGTAATTCGCTGGCAGGTGCACGAGCTCTGCGTCGGTTAATCCTGGTGGTCCTATTGCTTATGGCGTCGTGCGTATGAACAAAGAGCTATATTCACGTAGGGTGTACACAATAACGTGCCACCACTGATGCAACGCATGAACCCATTATTATAACACAACCCAGAAACAGGTGGCATTGCATTACAGTATACCGTAGTCCAATTTAAGTACACATGAATCCCCTGAAAATAACTTGGCCACTTGATGTTTATTCAAACTTGTATAAAACTTTTGTTGAATTATATTCAAGTTAGTGGGAGGAATGTGACGCCTATCGTGTCTGGGTGAAAGAAGGAAACTCCACCAGAAGAGCTGAATAGTCCGATGACTGTATTCGGTCCTTGGCAGGCTGACATCCTCTCTATTTTAATTTTTAATTTTTTCTTCATGTAAATCGGCACGTGCTTGTCCCCCTAGGGCTGGCAGGATTCCTATTATGCTCGTATATCCCCGACACGTGCAGATACAAGAGCCCTTGGCAGGACCTCACGCCGCTGAACCTCCAACTGGAGAATTTCACCTGAATCCCGTTAGAAATAAAAAATGATACCGGGCGGGATGGATGATTACAACAACAGCAACAACAACAACAAAAAACTGTAAGGAAAACCTCTTTAAATGCATATCTGGGTTAGGAGAAGAACATTCTATAGAAGCTTTCCAATGAAAATGTCATAAACTGGTCCCACACATGCAAAGGCATCAATACGTTTTCCAAACGGGATGCGATGTAATTTATTAGTGTAAAGTGTAACAATTAGAATATTTATTTTAATCTGTCTTCTACAATATATATATATATATATATACGATTTTATTTGGCCACATTAACAATCTTCGAATTTGCTATTTTGCCTGTTAAAAGTCTCCAAAGGTGATACATTCAACAGTGCTGATGGTGGTAATGGATGATGAGCTGCAATAAAACCTCAACTGATGGATGCACCAGCTGTCCTCTCTATAAAACCGTTTTCTTATTAATCACACCCCTTTGTTTCATGAACAGGCCACGCGAGGAAACTAACTGCTCTTGTTATTAATTTCACAATTATGACAAAGACTGTTGTGATTATGGGGCTCGCGATGCGCTTTATCAGTGCGATAATCAGCACGCTTTGAGTGTTCCACTCTCAGCAGCTAAGAAACATTTGAAGAGTCCAAACACTTTTTTTTTTAAGTTATATTTTTATTTGTAGAAAAATGGTTCACACACTTTTCATGTAAATAGAATAGAAATCTATTTATATACAAAATACATTATGACAGGCTAAACTTGAATAAATAAAATAAAAAACGTCGTAGAAGGGTCCTCTCTAGCCCCTTCGTGGGATTGAGTCTTTCTATTGAACAGGACTGCAGTTTTCAGGGGGTCAATTTCCATAATGTATGAGGCCAGCTCCTTGTCTTCTGACGGCCTTTCACTCTATTGTCAGAGCGGTGAAACTGAATTTCCACGCTCGTTTTTCTGCATTATCGCTCTACTAATTGTAAAATTGACTTTTCACCTCAGTCTACAAAAGCAAATCTGTCTTCTTCTTTTTAACGATAATACTCTTCTAATAGAGGTTGAGGTCAAGATTTGTGAAGTGGACTTCTAGTAGGAATCGTATGCGCTAGAAAAAGTGCAAATGTTTTTGAGGAATATTAAACGTCTAGCAAAACAATCATACTCAACTTAGAAAAGTCGACAAATTAAATTAATGTTCAATCGGAATGTAAATTAGAGCATGTAAAAATAGGAAAACAAACAAACTGTATAAAACACACCCACAGAGATATGGGTTAAGGCAAACAGTGAATATCATTCCGTTTTCTCCCTTTCAACAGACTAACTGAAGTATGCATTCAGTTATTACTCTGCTATCACTCTGTTGTAACAATCTCGCAGTCAACAGAAGTCTGTGGTAAGGCTTTAGTTCAGTTAGTAGGACATGCCTGGTACAAAGTTGTGGTAACTGTACTGTCGAACATCAGTCTGGAAACACCCGGCTGGGCTGCTGGGGCTTGAAGTGCAATAAGACGGAGAGGAGGAAGAGGAGGAAGAGGAGGACGCGCTGGAGCTCCAGGAGCAAGCATCGCTGGCGTCCATCACACACAGGTTGGGAAGCAATAGAGGCGCATCAGCCCGTGACTTGTTCTGGCGCTGTTCAATATCCGCGATGCGTATGGTCTCGGAGAGTGCCCAGATGTAGTTGTGAGCGAAGCGCAGAGTTTCGATCTTAGTGAGTTTGCTGTCATCCGGGAACGCCGGTAGAACGGTCCGGAGGGTCTCCAAAGCGTCATTCAGGCTGTGCATTCTGTTCCTCTCGCGGTCATTTGCCTTTACGCGCCGGTTCTTCTTTACCACGTGAACGGTGGCTTCGTTCCTCGCTCTGCCTCTGCGTCTCTTCGTCTGTCCCAGATCGGTAGCGCACGAGCCCTGGCTGTCGCTGGCTGGGGAGGCGGGCTTGCTGATGGAGGATGACGGGGAGGAAGCGCGCATGCTGCTGCACGAGTCGTCGTCATCGTGCGTAAAGTAGTCGCAGCTCGAACTGTCCATGTCAGAGTAAACGGTCTCCATTGCGGTGCACATTCTGTTTTTCCTGCAGAAATAAGAGGGACTGGGTTAAACACTGTAAATGCAAGAGCGCGTGGTACAGTTTGGAAAGCAGGCCTAGTCAAGGCAATGGCGAAAGACTATGAGAGCAGAACGAAACCTACCTTAGTAACCTGGTTAGAGAAGGTACAGTATCAGTTGTCTTGCAGGGAGCCAAAGTCCGAAAAGTAGTTTGAATGAAGAGTACAAGGCACGCGTCTTTCTCTTGCGCTTGAATCAGCTCGTGTGAGCGAATGAGCTTGGCACACGACTGGCCTCAGATACTTTATATACTCTGGTCAGACAATGGTCGTACACCTCTCGCGCTGGCATTTGTGTGAAGGATGGATGAATGGGGTGCATCAGGTCTGCCCCGTGCCGCACTGCCATCTCATTAGCATAATGTATGCCTGTTATTTGTTCGCGCTCCGAAGCGTGCCTGTAATCACGACCGTCCAATGAGAGCAGTGGACCGCTGCCCAGCCACGCGAGCACCACTGTTGCTATCCATCCCTGGACCAAACACCAAGCCCACTTTAAGTTAAACCTTTAAAGTTAAATGAAAGAAGAAGATGAGCAAATGACGGAGCACTTACCCCCCGAAGCAAAGGCACGCTCCAAAAAACAAATTAGCTTATCTTCTGTCCAAGATTCGGTCTATAAACCTATAGAACCGAATATGTAAAAGCAAAAGGCATTTATTATATATCGAAATGAAATAAACATTAGATTTTTAAAATGCTGGAAAATGAGACTGTTTTCCAAGTTTTCGAACAAAACACAAAAGTTGCTGTAGAGAAATTAGATAGACATAACAAGGATACTAAACATTTAGACGGCGTACTCAAAAAGTTTATATAAAAAAAACGTTTTAAAGATTTAGAGTAAATTCACCACCCCAACATATTTTAAAACTATTGTGCGTAATTACGCATAGTGTCGCATGCTTAAACATTCGCATTTTATGGCTATAGCCTATCTAGCATCTAAATCAGGACATCTAGCCTTTTTTAAAGGGTTTTTAAAGACATCTTTATGAGACAGGCATACCAATACCATTAAGTATTCTATTTCTTCCATTTCCAGGATCTCGCCTCTCCTTTGAAAAAGTGGATGGGGGCACTATTTAGAAATAGTTTGGCCAGGGACCTGCAGTGCCTTTCTGCTGGCGGTATAATGAGGGTAGAGGGACAGTCATTTATAAATAATTACACAATGTTTAGAGTCTTCGGCCATGTATAATATATCAAAGCGATTATAAGGTGAATTGTTCCATTGTAGGCGTTACGCGTCGCCCCTCACTTCTTTTCACTCCTATACGCGTTGTCCCTCGTCCAAATGCGGGCTCCTCTGGGCTTTTGTCACCATTTTTTCAGCCTGAGCCACTCTATTGGCGTTATTCTTATTCAAATAGTCTTAGCAGGAGCATAACACCCCGGCTCTAAGGCATGCTCCTAGATTCTATTTCTCAAATCATTTGAGCGTATTTGTTGGTCTAAATTCGGGCATGTTAATGTCATATATTTGCCTTATATGATAATTATTTCCATTTGTAAAAGGGCTGAAGTTGTGACACAGACTATTGGCGATGTTGCCACACGCCGGAGGTTGGTTTATGAGGAAAATAACATGTTAAACTCTTACAGACAAATCCTGTGCTCGGAAGTGCCAACCTACTGGGATTGGGATCGATTTTATTGTTACAATACCAAACAGTCAGTAATAACATCAAAGACGAGGAACAGCTTGAAGGTGTATTTAGGTTTTAGTTAGGACATTATTAGGTAGTCATGCTTTATTGCTCTTATAAAGTGATAAAAGTTAAAACATTTACAATATGACTTAGTTGGTTTGCCCTAGAAGCGTGAGCCTGCATGGAGACCAGGCTGGTATTGCGGACAGGACAAATCGTCTGGGGGTGGTAGAGAAAGCAGAGTTTCTGCCTACACTTGAGAGAGGTTGCCTGGGTGATGCTGTGACAGGATTAGGCACAAGAGCACGAGATGTGATTACATTTCAATAGCAGAAACACGTGAGAAAGTGAAACAACCGAATTACCCAAAGTAGGGTCTCAAACTCAAGAAAATATAGAAACAAATAAGAATAAAAAAGTTATTCCATTCAGAAAATACAATCTATTAAATTGTATTATTAGACCACCCCTGTGATCAATTTGTTGTATTATTCGATTTGATTTGAAATATTATAGCATGAATTATGTTGAATAAAAGCTGATTTATTAAAAAAGTAGGTTGTAACATCACATTAGCACGGCAGGTGCTATACTCGTGGTTAGGAATAAATACAGTCCTTTTGCAAGGTGTTATACTGGTGAGGTCACAATACCTCTATTGACACTAGAGCAAAGGAAGTGTGGGGGGATAGACTCTCTCCATTCTCTAGCGAATATTCCTCCATTTATTTCCTATCTATTTATACAACCTGAATTAAAATTCAATTTTGTATTTTTGCAAAAGCATTAATCCCCGGGTATTAACGCGATTACTGTCTGCAAAAGATCTTTGAGTCAGAAAGTCTGAACGGAGTTTTCAGATGTTAATCCGCTGTTTAATCCCTTCCCTTGGCGTTCAGGCAGGAGCCCAGGCGAGCTGTTTTTTTTTCTTCTTGTTAAAAACTCAAGCAGGGTAGAATAGGGCCATTACTTTTCAATGGTAATTCATTCCTTAGTCCAGTGCTTCAATTGTACCCAGATACTACTATCCACATCTCAAAACTCCCCTTCATCTTTGTAAAGGCATTAGCCAGAAATAGAGAACAAGAAAACAAGTCCCTTGCTTACAACCGTGATGGAAACAAACTTATTTGTAGCAAACTGGGGTATCTTTCTATGGATTCACGGTTTCTTGGACAGTTCAGTTCCATTTTACACCCACTGTGTTCATTTCTAAATAAACAAATAAATACGTGTAATATTCTCCTGGGGAAAACCACAGCATTCCTACCCTTCCAAAGATCAGGCAGAATAATGCCTTAAAATGAATTATATATTCCATGCAACATGCCTGGAGAGCAGAGGAATGTTATAGAATAAACTCTAGAGAATGTTTTTTTTTATTTTTTCAGGTCCAATATTAGTTGGTGCACATCACAAATGAACACATCATTAGTTGACTTTGGTCAATTAGGGGCGGCAGGTGGTTAGAGCTTTGGGCCAGTTACCCGAAAGGTTGCTAGATCGAATCCCCCGAGCTGACAAGGTAAAAATCTGTCGTTCTGTCCCTGAACAAGGCAGTTAACCCACTGTTCCCCGGTAGGCCGTCATTGTAAATAAGAATTTGTTCATAACTGACCTAGTTAAATAAAGGTAAAATAAAAAATATTTTGTTATAAATAAGTGTTTTATTCTGTTGTAAGGGATGCTACTTTACCCACGCAATCATTCAAACGTTAAGTTTAATAGTATTTTTTTTGTGCACATTTTCCAAATTAGAGTGAAAAACATTTTATTCAAATTGCTAGTTTTTCAATAAATATTGATTGTATTAGCCTATATGAAAGCACAGCAAGACGCTCAACACTGTTTTGCAGAGGCAAAACCTTGAAATGGGCATGCTGTCCGTGGATGGATGTTGTTGCTTGCCTATGGGTAACCTATGCATATGCACCCACCTTCCTCTATTTTAAATGTTTTTATTCATTTAATCTTTATTTAACTAGGCAAGTCAGTTAAGAACAAATTCTTATTTACAATGACGGCCAAACCGGGACGACGCTGGGCCAATTGTGCGCCGCCCTATGGGACTCCCAATCAGACCGCTGCTCCCACCCGGGAGCCATCTTTAACCATACACCAGCTTGTTTGTGTTTTGGGAGAGAGTTAGCCAATCATGCTTCTATCTGTTATACCTGTCTTTTTGATTTGGGGACATTAAATCTGTCGTTCTGCCCCTGAACAAGGCAGTTAACCCACTGTTCCTAGGCCATCATTGAAAATAAGAATTTGTTCTTAACTGACTTGCCTAGTAAAATAAAGGTAAAAAATAATTAGATTTCAAACAGGTGCTATTATTATAATGTAATGGAATCTCATTTAGGGTAATCTGAATGCTAATGGCGTGGCCTCATTGTGAAGCAGTTTCTAGACTGCAGCAGTTCGTGAACCTGCTGCTATCAATCACATGTTCTGGTCTAAATACAAGTCCTACTGCAGCCCTATTCACTTGTCTTCATTTATTTACACAAGTGCATAATTTACCTCTAGTTTACCCTGCATTAGGGTCCACAATGAGCATGGTGTCCCTAAACACGTTCTAATTCTAAAGATCCATGGCAACTATTGAGCAGATTGAGGAAACGGTTTGCTGCAGGTTTAAACAGTGTTAAAAGAAGAACAAATATACAGCAATACTTTAGTGTGATGTAGAACCTGACCTCATCAGCAGAGTAAACACCACCGTATGGCCATAGGCCCCTGGAAGGGATGTGGTCCCTAGAGCTGTTGGATGGCAACACCACGTCTATGTGCTGTACACCCAGGAGACGGCTTTCTATTATATAACAGCAGTTTATTATGGTAGGATTCTGAGTTGATGTCTTCATATGATTCATCTGAATAATAATACTGATCGTGGTAATATAGTAATAACAGTATACTAATAAATTTTTGGAGTTTCAACCCGTATTTTACATTCAACCGTTCCCTGTATGTTGACTGTTGACTATATCCCAATAAAAGTTTCAATATCACAACTCTTGGGGCTAGCCTGTCTGATACCCTGAACTGGACTTCTCTGGTAAGGTTCTGTTGCAGAGATGGCATCACTTGTGGTGTCTCGACTGAGCCATATGGTTTGGAGTGCAATAACTTGAAGCCGGTGCCAACAATGGAGTAATTGAGAAGGGGAGAGGGTCTGAGCTTGACTCGACAAAGCTGCAAAAACTCCCTCTTTCACTCTAATGAAGCTGTTGTCTGCTGAGTCTGTGTGGGGTTGGGGGGGGGCAGGGGGACGTGATTTGTCATACAATCTGAAACTTTAGGAGGGACGGAGAAAGACCTCCTCTCCATATGTCTGCTTATTTTGCATCTGAAAGCTACTGGTTAAGAGAGAAGGGGAGAGAAGNGGGGGGGGGGGGGGGGGGGGGGGGGGGGACGTGATTTGTCATACAATCTGAAACTTTAGGAGGGCCGGAGAAAGACCTCCTCTCCATATGTCTGCTTATTTTGCATCTGAAAGCTACTGGTTAAGAGAGAAGGGGAGAGAAGAGGGGAGAGAAGAGGAGAGAAGGGCAGTGGTGGACCTGCCATTACAGCTAGGAGAGTCAACTGCCTCAGGCCCCACATCATCAAGGGGCCTCGTCAATTGGGCATAATAATAAATAATGATACTAGTAATCATTTATTATTTTATTTATCCGCTTGAGGCCCTCCCCATGCTCCACTCGGGGCCCCCCATGCTCCACTCGGGTTCCCCCATGCTCCACTCGGGGCCCCCCATGCTCCACTCGAGGTCCCCCATGCTCCATTCGAAGCAGCAATGAGGTGCTTTTAGAGTGGGCAGAGAAAAAAATAAATAAAGACGATTTAATTAGATTTTAAAAATTTTTTTAAACGTAAGTTAATGCATAAAAAAGACAGGTGCTGCTGATAATATTGCCATCGTCGTGGAAACAGAACACATGTATGTGCAGCTGTTGTCTGGCTAAAAAGAGTGATGTCATCAGATACATAGGCTACAAATAGTAAGACAGATTCGCTCTGTTTCGCTCTCTCGGATGCTTTCTCTGGTGACATAAATTCACAAGCGGCTGAAACTAAGGAAAGTTTGTGGGTGCACAGCGCGCTGTTCGGATTATGGAATTATTTCGGATGAAGGTGCAAATATAACCTACTTAAAAAAATAATAATTTGTTTGACAATCAGATGAAAACATAATGACTGGTTGTGTTCATGGCACATTAAAGAAGGTAAGACATTTTTACAGTTCAATTTACTATAAAATCCCATCAAAAAAAATTGTGCACGCACATAGGAGGGGGGAGGGGCTCAAACTGGCCTCTGCTTGGGGCGTCCAAATCATTAAGTCCGCCCTTGGAGAAGGGGAGAGAGAGGAGAGGTGGGGGGGAGAGGGAGAGAAGGAAGGGAAAGTGGTAGAAGTGTCGGCATCAGGGAGGGATACAGTTTATTTGCATCCACTCGAGCTGGAACACATCTACACCAGTGTCAGGGATAGACGTTGGAAATAAAGATTTTAAAAGGAAAATTACCTTCGGCAACAAGTAATAAAGTGTAACATTCATTATTTATACCCGTCTTTGACCATGAGGAAGATAACAGATAAGGAAAGCCTTCTACACGTCCTGGTTTAGTTATTTGTTTAACCGTTTACTAAATATAGATCTGTCTCAGGTTTGAAAAGGCTTCTCATTTCAGCGCTCAGTAGAAACAAACTGATAATGTACAGATGACAAAAGGCACTTGTTAACTATCTCCTCCTCTACCGACCAGGAATCCTCCTCAATAATTTATCATAACTTGCTTCTCTTTAATCTAAAACCCCATGTTAGATCAAAACAATCCACTGAAAACAGTCTGACTTTAAAAAAGGAATGTGATTGGACAAAGAAGTTAGACAGAGAATGGTGATTATTTTGCACGAGGTGTCACCATCAAGACAGTACGAAGACAGAAGACCAACCGGTAATGAAAGAAACATGATTAAATGTTTAAATAGCACTTACTCAGACACTAGCGCTGTGCAACTTCACACTCTACTTGCATATACAAATAACGTGAAATGATAATCATTGAAATGATAATTCTCAATCCTAAAATAGTAGAAAATTAAGAGATTGGACGCATCATAAAACTAAAAATATCATATTTAATATAGTCCTTCATGTAGCGACAACAAAGTAAAATACTGCATAATGAATATTGAAATGGTATAAGCACACAGAATAATGTACAATATTTACAGTAAGAATAAAACTAATGGACGACAATGCAAGCAAATGCATTAGAACACATTATAGACACTTGGCAAAGACAGTCAAATTGGAATATCTTATTGTGTATTTAGATTGATAAAAAAAGGAAGGATATCTCGAATAATAATGTAAAGCAATGGACTTAGTAGTGCAAATATGAATGTAGTGCCACTAACAATCATTATATTTAGCTGTATTCACAGCATACAGCGTTTGTGCATGGTGAATAAAACTAAGAATACATTTGTACTAATATAAAAGACAGTGTGGCATACTGCCACCTTCTGGCCAGACAGTGTCGCAACACTCTGGAATATCTGGGGCTGTCCAGATAGAAGATAGTTTGTCCATACTGCCACCTTCTGGCCAGACAGTGTCGCAACACTCTGGAATATCTGGGGCTGTCTTGAAGCAAAAAAACTCTGCTTTTGTTACTTTCACAGCTTTTATAACAAACAAAAAAGTTGATAACATTTTCTTGAAAATAAATTAATACATACAGAGACTGTAACACATTTCTATTTAAAATCCAGTTGTTTAAAACAAAACAAAAACAGTTTAATGCCTAATGCATTGCCACCAGAAATGAGAGAAGCATCCATTTCTCTTCTCCCTCAGTGGTTTAGTAAACTATTAAAAAAAAAACTACAAAAAAGGTATCCCATAGTTAATAGCTTAAGCAATTAGCAAGGTTGTTAAAATCCAAGAAGCAGCTTTCAATATAAAACGGATATGTACATACCAGTGATAGAAGAACAGTAAGTAGTTTGTTGGATAAAACATAAGTAAATGGTTATTCCTGTCTGATCATGTATTTTTGACATGCCACCCAAACAAATGGGTTGTGTCCGTACTCCCATGCTGTTACAGTCTTCTGTCTGTCTGGCCTGAGTCTACAACACAAGTGCACACATCTCTTCTTCTCCTCAGATGACGTTCTTCTCTCCTGGCGGTTTCTCCTCATTCTCTGTCTTCTTGGTGAAGACCGAGGACAGTTCCTGGAGGAGCAGCTCCTGTGAGGGGGTACAGGGTCTGCGCTGCCTCCTCCTCCTCGGCACTGGCTGAGGAGACTCCTGGAGGTCCCCTCCTCCACCCAGGACCAGGGTATCCAGAGAACCATCAGGGGGCAGCAGACCCTCTCCTCCCAGCCCCAGAGAGTGAACCGGGTTGGGGCCGATCATGCGGTCCAGGGAGCCTGTCTTCCGAGGGCCCAGGCTGAGGCTCAGGGGTCCGTCAGGGACCTCCTGGGTCTCTGAGGTGTTGTTGGAGAGGAAGCTGGTCTCCAGGGACTTGAGGACCTGCAGGCCGAAGTCTCCTACTTCCTCATACAGGGGCTCTGGGGGTTCTGGGGTTTCTGGCTCTGGATGCTCCTCGAACGAGTCCTGCTGCACCTTCATGGGCTGGGTGGAGGAGAGGGGGAGAGGAGGAGAGAGAAGGGAGAACGGAGGGAGGTATGTTTGATTTGTATGTTTGATTATACACTATGTAAAGCTCTGGAAGGTCCAAGGCAAAAGCAGAAGTAGAACTATTATAATAATAAAGGGGTTGAGAAGTAGCTATCTGTTAGGAACTTTAGGTAGGTATTAAGGAGAAACACATGTGGTTCATTTAAAATGGGACAAACATGGTAGGGAGTTACCCTTCTTTGACCACGACGTTAAAAACAACACACTTCCTCTTATTAAGGTCTGGCCATTGTTCTAGGACCTCAGCAACAACCTCAAGACAAGTACTCAAAACGCAGAGGGACAAAAGAAAAATATAAGTAAAACAATTCCCTTGTAAATGCATTTGGGTCTGGGGTTGGGTTAGTTACAGTAGGTACACCAGTAGCCTAATAGCCACAGCAGACTGTGTTCTGTAAAACAAATACTTCACTAAGCCTCCCAGGCCTCCCCGTCAAGGCGAAGGGCCACAGAACCTGAACAATACTGGAGAACAATATCTCCTTCCCAGTCCATCCTGTTGTCTACACTTCAAACATCCACATCAACATCCTGATGCTCTAATACCAGGAAGTCAGGGCTTCCATCAGGAAGTGGAGGCGTGGTTGAGTCAGATATAGTCCCTGTATAAACCAAGGGAACGTCTTTAGACAGACAGGCAGACAGGCAGGCTTTTGGAGAAATGTTAGTTATGCAAGTTAGGAGAACGTTAAACAAGTCCGAAAGCAACCTTCAAAATAAACATTGTTCTATTCTCATCCTTAGCTTCTTGTTAGATCAGAGGAGAAGTAAACAAAAATAATAAATTTGATATTTTAGTAATTTAGCACACTCCAGAGCCAGTTACAGTAGTGAGTGCACACAGCTCCTCACATTTCCAAAACTGGTCCCCCGTGGGAATGAAACCCACAACCCTGGTATTGCAGGCGACATGCTCTACCACCTGAGCCCCCGGGATGTTGACAAGTATGAAGATTCAAAATGGCACGCAAATGAAACATTGAAATGACCAGGGTGTGCATACTTACAAAGAACATGGAGAGAGTCCTTCTAGCATGAAGCTTTCGCTGCAGAGAGAAAGACAAAAAGATACCAGTGCACCCCGTGAAATACAGTCATTTAAGTGATGATGCCAGAGAAGCCGGTGTTTGGAGGATATATTGGCATGGGTGTTGTTGGGCCCCAGACTAAGTCGAGGGCTGCAAACCGTGCCAATATATCCTCCAATCACCGGCTTCGAGGGCATTGTCACTTTTATGCAACGGTTACCAACATATTCAAATAATGAGTCACATATTTTTCATTAAAAACGTTATTTTCATTAATTTATTCATACTATTTAATCCTTCCACAAGATATAGTCCCAACACAAATCTAGGGTTGCTACCCAAGCCATTTGGATACATTCATAAGAATGAGCTAATGAGGCACGATTTCACCTGGCATTGGAAATGTGCACTAGTCAGGACACGGTTGTTCAGAGGAGCTAGCCAACAACAGATACTAGGTTCAGCTGGCTAAAGGCTCCCCATACTAGGTTCAGTTGGCTAAAGGCTCCCCATACTAGGTTCAGTTGGCTAAAGGCTCCCCATACTAGGTTCAGTTGGCTAAAGGCTCCCCATACTAGGTTCAGTTGGCTAAAGGCTCCCCATACTAGGTTCAGTTGGCTAAAGGCTCCCCATACTAGGTTCAGCTGGCTAAAGGCTCCCCATACTAGGTTCAGTTAGCTAAAGGCTCCCCATACTAGGTTCAGCTGGCTAAAGGCTCCCCATACTAGGTTCAGCTGGCTAAAGGCTCCCCATACTAGGTTCAGCTGGCTAAAGGCTCCCCATACTAGGTTCAGTGAGTTAAAAGACCTTCGCTTGAAAAACGAGAAATAAAAAGCAGGAATATTACTGTTTGTCTCTCTTGAGATGCCGTAGCAACAACATAATCAGTACACTTCCTCAATATAGTCCAAATTAAATGAAGAAATCTGTAATTCAATTTTAGAGTTTTTGCCAAGGAGGTCTTAGTTCCACAATTTTATATTAAGATGTTTGGTGCAGTATTTCTCAAGTGAAAGAATTTGCATGAAAACTAGTCATCTCTCGTTGAATGACAACAAACACTTCATTGAAGAATCCCGTCCATAGTTCCCACTCCTACTAGGAGTAGTACTGTTGACCAACCACAGACGAAGGGGCATTGACTTCGACTAACGAACTTCCACTTGCCTCAAGAAAAAATTTATTGTGCGCGAACTGGAAAAAAACCTGCGTAACACCAAAAACGAACAGAAACGCCACATAATGTTGTCATAATACATGCGCAAACTGGGAAGCACGCGAGGGGCTTGTTTCCTGCAAAACCATACCATAGTCTGATTGGATACGAGCATAGTCGAGTTTAAACATACCAGAGTCTGATTGGCTGACAGCATGGTAGAGTTGCTCTCATGTCCGTCCCCTCTGATTGGTACTAGGGGCATGGTCCCAAACTTCTGTTTGGAGATGTCTGAGGAGGAGTGACGCCTCAACACCGGAGGTCGGGGGTCATCATTCTGTTACAGGGAATCAAGTGAATCCAAATGAATCAAAATAGAATCGAATGGATAAAATGAAACAGACAGAAATAAAAATCTAAAGCGTAGGTGTTACACCTAAAAAAACTGAAAAATGTGATGCAACACAACCCATACAGTTGGGGAGGGAAACTAGCTCCACAACATACCTGTGCTTTGAGGAAATTGGTGACCCAATCCCATAGGTCAGACTCACAAAAGCAACAAAGGTACCTGGGAGACACAAAACACAAAGCAGTGATTAGCTCTTAAAAAAGGGAGGGGAGGGACAGGTCATTTAAAGGGGAGGGAGGGACAGGTCATTTAAAGGGGAGGGAGGGACAGGTCATTTAAAGGGGAGGGAGGGACAGGTCATTTAAAGGGGAGGGAGGGACATGTCATTTAAAGGGGAGGGAGGGACATGTCATTTAAAGGGGAGGGACATGTCATTTAAAGGGGAGGGAGATGTCATTTAAAGGGGAGGGGAAGAAGATGTCATTTAAAGGGGAGGGGAGGGAGATGTCATTTAAAGGGGAGGGGAGAGGCAGATCTAAAACAAGACATTCCACCCTCCCTCCAAAAACAATGTAGTCCACTTACATAATATCATAACATCCGATGTCATGCAAAACCATTCACTACAGTAAACAATGTGGAATGCTATGAGGAATTTCAAATACTTGAGAAAACATGGTGTATGTCCTATAGGAATATGTGTTTCAATCTTATCCAATAGAAGTTGGATTCAATAATTCCAGACATCCTTCTGTAATGTGCAGCAAGATAGTGGTACTTCCTTTCATTGCCAGACACAAGTTTAAAACGCTCACAGTTGCTGTTTCTCCATCATGAGAGTAAAGCCCCATTTAGTGGGGGGTTTCAGCTTCTTTCGAATTCCCATGTAGATCTTCATAGACTTCAGAGCCCATTCCTTTTCAGGCTTGATGCTCTGAAATGACAGACATGTTGTACAGTAAGAAAATATTTATAGGAAAGACAAACTGACAATCACAGCTCTACCTGCGATAACTACATCGGCCCAAATTAGCGTAGAGTTCCAACTTCAAGATGTGAACGTGACGTGAGAGCAGAAATACCTTTTTGTCTTTCAGCAGTAGCAGCTTGTGGTCTTTGATCTGAAAGGTGTGTTCCTGAAAGACTTTTCCGTGGAGGAGTTTGGGAGGCTCTTCACGACACTTCAGAATTCCCATCTTCATTATCTCACTCTTGTAGGCTGTGAATAAAAATCAGAATTCCAATCATACTGTGTATAACAATGACAGTATCCAAATAATACGTCTTGTATGAACGTAAGAGCAACAGGAAATTGGGCTGATTACAATCAACGGTCAAAAATCAAAGAGGGTCATTTGATTGTGATTGTTTGGATAGATAGACCCAAGCTAATGAGATATTTCTCTGGTCTGTGCCATATTCACCAGTGAGGATGTTGATGCCCTCTCCTTTGGGAACTCTCTTCACCACCAGGTAAGCTGAACTAGGATCAGCCATTTTACACCACTGTAGTGCCTGCTCCAGCACCTTCTCTTTGGGGTGTAGGGGGCGCTCTGTGGAAGACAGACAACATTTGAACATTATATAACTATTCTGGGATAGCTTCGCTTTGAAACATGAAGGCTTTCTCACAGTCCAGTTGTGTTTCACAGAAGGACATTCCAGGACATGATACTGTATAGTTTCACTTCTATTTTTTTTTTTACAGTGAAAGTTTTATTATTAGAGATAAGTGCTATTTTGAACTGTTTTTAGAAATTCGATAGTTTCCCCAGTAAGAGATAGTAACATAATTCTCCTCACCCAGTCAGAGATGGTAACATAATTCTCCTCACCCAGTCAGAGATAGTAATGTCATGCTCCTCACCCAGTCAGAGATAGTAATATCATGCTCCTCACCCAGTCAGAGATAGTAATATCATGCTCCTCACCCAGTCAGAGATAGTAATATCATGCTCCTCACCCAGTCAGAGATAGTAACATAATTCTCCTCACCCAGTCAGAGAGATAAACATCATGCTCTCCTCACCCAGTCAGAGATAGTAACATTATTCTTCTCACCCAGTCAGAGATAGTAATATCATGCTCCTCACCCAGAGATAGTAATATCATGCTCCTCACCCAGTAAGAGATAGTAACATTATTCTCATCACCCAATCAGAGATAGTAATATCATGCTCCTCACCCAGTCAGAGATAGTAATATCATGCTCCTCACCCAGTCAGAGATAGTAATGGCATGCTCCTCACCCAGTCAGAGATAGTAATATCATGCTCCTCACCCAGTAAGAGATAGTAACATTATTCTTCTCACCCAGTCAGAGATAGTAATATCATGCTC
>QNTS01002329.1:38013-58788 GCA_003317085.1 Hucho hucho | reverse complement strand
GTGTGTTTTAACTGAGAGACAGAGCAGCCAGCCGTGTGTTTTAACTGAGAGACAGAGCAGCCAGCTGTGTGTTTTAACTGAGACAGAGCAGCCAGCCGTGTGTTTTAACTGAGAGACAGAGCAGCCAGCTGTGTGTTTTAACTGAGACAGAGCATCCAACTGTGAATTTTTACTGAGAGACAGAGCATCCAGCTGTGAATTTTTACTGAGAGACAGAGCAGCCAGCCGTGTGTTTTAACTGAGAGACAGAGCAGCCAGCTGTGTTTTAACTGAGAGACAGAGCATCCAGCTGTGCATTTTTACTGAGAGACACATCAGCCAGCCAAGACAGATGGTAATTTAGTTATTCTTTCATAACAAACTAGAAATGTTCTCCATTTGTACACCTTGTAGACTAATAACAAGGGTTTATGATAAGAATATAGCCTATACAACACACCACATGGGGGGCGGCAGGTAGCCTGGCGGGTAGGAGCATTGGGCCAGTAACCGAAACGTTGCTGGATCAAATCCCAGAGCTGACAAGGTAAAAATCTGTCGTTCTGCCCCTGAACAAGGCAGTTAACCCACTGTTCCCCTGGATGCCGAAGACGTGGATGTCGATTAAGGCATCCCCCCCACACCTCTCTGATTCAGAAGGGTTGGATAAAATGCAGGAATACACATTTAAGTTGAAGGCATTCAGTTGTACAAATGACTAGGTATCCCCCTTTCCCCTGGATCCTCTTATTGCAGCTCTACATTTGAAACCTATACAATTTATGTTCCTGTACCTTGAGCAGCTCCTCCTGTGTGTTGAAGTTGGGGTGGGGGTGTCGGTAGCGCCCCTCACGGTACTTATGGATGATAAACTCCCTCCGCTGGTCTGGTGTGGCATCATGGTCTAACTCGTCAGCTGGAGATAGCCTGGCCGCCCAGAACTCATTGGCTCGGTCGTTCCCCAACATGATGAAGAGCTGACGAACACACAACCGCAGAACAGTTTCCACAAAAAAACTACGAATAATCAGAACACATGAGGTCCTTACCCTATTCAGTCGATCATCGGGCTTTCAAATTAAAATGTACAAAACATATTTCAACTCTGTTCCAATAGAATGGATTTGTTGGAGGTGAAAAAATGGTGAGAAGTCCTTGATACACAACAAAACAAACTAATTTCAGTATCCCGGAAAATATTTTGCCACTTAACTAAAATAAAAAGGTGAGCATTTCCCCTGACTTTCTGCCTCCTCCGTTCCCTGAAGAAGCCTTCCCTTTCCTCTCACCTGCACGATCTCATTGCTCCACACGCTGGTGTCCAGTTTCAGGCTCTGTACTTTAGACACCATAGTCCCCAGACCTCTGTGTTGACCTGCAGGGGAAAAGGGACAAAAGAACACCACAATCACTCTCCTGGCACTAGACAGTGGTATTGTGTTGGCAACAGGACACTCAGCCGCTGCCTCGCTAGAGAGAACCCACCAGACAGGGACATGATGTGTGTATTTTGCAAACATTTCCAGAGCAACATTGCACTTCACCTGGCACAGGTGTGCTAAAACAACACAAGTGAGAATGAAACGGTTGTGGCTCATGACAATGGGCTGATAGCTAAGACACCTGGCCAACAGCTGCCAATGCTATCTCATCAGTCACACTCACCAGATGGGACCCAACACCCAGCTAGGCCCTCTGGCATCAAACTGAAACCACTCTTTTAGGCAGGGGGGGGGGCAACAGAGCTAGGGAGGGGGAGCCCGCCCCACCTATACAATAGTAGGGGAAACACTCTCACCTGCACAGTTCTTACAGATGACAACACAGAGGTTTATAGAGGCCCAGTCAGGGTTGACTGCTTTGCAGTCAGCACAGATCTTATTAAACCTGTTGGACCAGATCTTCTCAGCCACCTCGTAGTCAGACAGGGTCTCTGCTATGGACTCCTGTACAGCCTCCATCCAGTCCCTCTTATCCCGCTCAGACTCAGCTGTGAAACTACAGGGACAATCAATCAATCAATCAATCAATCGTCAATTAATCAAAAACTCTTCTGGCTCAATCAATCAAACACAATTGTCTCTGTTTTCAGGGATTCAAAAACAACAGTGTAGGAAGTTGATTTAACTAGGCAAGTCCATTTCTTATTTACAATGACGACCTACACCAGCTAAACCCGGACGACGCTGGGCCAATTGTGCGCCGCGCCCTACGGGACTCACGGGCGGATGTGATTCAGCCTGGATTCGAACCAGGGACTGTAGTGACGCCTCTTGCACTGAGATGCAGTACCTTAGACTGCTGTGCCACTCGGGAGCCCCGAGTGATGATGAACAGAATGTATTGTTGCCAAAACTAGAGAAAGGTATGTAAGTGTTATTACCATGTCAGTAAACACACACCTGAATGTTTTGTAAGGAGTGATGAGGTCAAAGCTTTTTCCTTTGCCGTCTCTGATCGTGGCTCCTCTGGCCTCGATCAGCGTGATTCCTATCCCATTCCTAAAACACTGTTCAGTCTTGTACAGCCAGACCTGCTCTGTGTTGATGGCCACATAGACTTTTGACTTGGTCCCTTTGAGCTCCAGAGGACCACTCCTCTGACAGTGGCTGCCGGGACCGAAGCGAGGGCGTCCGAACACAAGCTGTTCCTTCACCCTCCCCTGTAGGGTACTGCACCACTGATGTCTCTGCACTGAGGGGACAGGTAGAAAGATGTTGGTTGGTATTACAATTTTTTTTAAATGGTATAGGAAATACCTGGTATTTACTATGAAATGATATGGTAAAATGGTAATTACACAATAACAATATGTGCATTTATTGTTTGTGTCGTTTGGATTCAAACCCAGCATCCTTTTGTACCAGTCAGTTACCAATTGTACCAGAAACTCTTTTGATAGCAAATAATTTCCTAATAGATAAATACCAGAGGAATCAGTAGCCTACAATAAAGTCGTAAACAATATGTTTTTACTATGAGATAATGACATTAACTGATACCATGTTGTCTCTCAGAGGCTCTTTTGCTCGTTTGGGTCATTTGAGTCTCCAGAGAGAAGAAGGTTATTGGGTCAACCTTTGTCCAACAGAGGTTGTCACATAGTTGTTTTCTGCTTGTATGCCTTGAGGACTCCTCTATAGCTGTGTCCCAATCCTTCACCCTTCTCCTAAAGTACGCACTTGGATTTAACAACACCTATCCAATGCTTTAAATCACGATGGGAAATTGGGACAACTAATGTCTGTAGTTGCTTGTGTGTGAGATTTTAATTGCTTTTTGTTAAGTGCTTTGTTTACCTTCGTTATCAGCCCGGAAGACAAACGTCCTGTGACTTGTCACTATCTCAAATTTATTGTCTTTGGCCATGCGGGCCATCTGTATCGCAGCCAGAGGAATCACTCCTTTGGGGTACGGGTCCTTGGAGAGAATAGTAAAGAGGAAGAAATATTGGTAAAGAGACAAATATTGTAATGAACAATGCTGATTATCTTAATCTAAATGTGATACAGTCCATCATTCAGGAAAAAAAGGCCTACCTTTTCACTGCCGAAGTACAGCAGATTTTTGCCATCAAACTTCACATAGCGTTTCTGAAATACATAGTTCCTAGAATGCCAAATACAAAAATAATCAGATTGTCATACCACTGCTTTAAAAAAAAAAAAATACATAAAAAAAAAAAGGATATATACACAGTTGAAGTTGGAAGTTTACATACATCTTAGCCAGATACATTTAAACTCAGTTTTTCACAATTCCTGACATTTAATCCTAGTATAAATTCCCTGTCTTAGGTCAGTTAGGATCACCACTTTATTTTAAGAATGTGAAATGTCAGAATAATAGTAGAGAGAATTATTTATTTCAGCTTTTATTTCTTTCATCACATTCCCAGTGGGTCAGAAGTTTACATCCACTCAATATTTGGTAGCATTGCCTTTAAAATTGTTTAACTTGGGTCAAATGTTGCGGGTAGCCCTCCACAAGCTTCCCACAATAAGTTGGGTGAATTTTGGTCCATTCCTCCTGACAGAGCTGTTGTAACTGAGTCAGGTTTGTAGGCCTCCTTGCTCGCACACGCTTTTTCAGTTCTGCCCACAAAATTTTCTATAGGATTGAGGTCAGGACTTTGTGATGGCCACTGCAATACCTTGACTTTGTTGTCCTTAAGCCATTTTGCCACAACTTTGGAAGTATGCTTGGGGTCATTGCCCATTTGGAAGACCCATTTGACACCAAGCTTTAACTTCCTGACTGATGTCTTGGGATGTTGCTTCAATATATCCACATAATTTTCTTGCCTCATGATGCCATCTATTTTGTGAAGTGCACCAGTCCCTCCTGCAGCAAAGCACCCCCACAACATGATGCTGCCACCCCGTGCTTCATGGTTGGGATGGTGTTCTTCGGCTTGCAGGCATCCCCCTTTTTCTCCAAACATAACAGTGGTCATTATGGCCAAACAGTTTTATTTTTGTTTCATCAGACCAGAGGACATTTCTACAAAAAGTACGATCTTTGTCCCCATGTGCAGTTGCAACCCGTAGTCTGGCTTTTTTATGGCGGTTTTGGAGCAGTGGCTTCTTCCTTGCTTAGCGGCCTTTCAGGTTATGTCGATATAGGACTTGTTTTACTGTGGATATAGATACTTTTGTGTCTGTTTCCTCCAGCATCTTCACAAGGTCCTTTGCTGTTGTTCTGGGATTGATTTGCACTTTTCGCACCAAAGGACGTTCATCTCTAGGAGACAGAACTCGTCTCCTTCCTGAGCGGTATGACGGCTACGTGGTCCCATGGTATTTATACTTGCGTACTATTGTTTGTACAGATGAACGTGATACCTTCAGGTGTTTGGAAATTGCTCCCAATGATGAACCAGACTTGTGGAGGTCTACAATTTTTCTCCGAGGTCTTGGTTGATTTCTTTTGATTTTCCCATGATGTCAAGCAAAGAGGCACTGAATTTGAAGGTAGGCCTTGAAATACATCCACAGGTACACCTCCAAAACTCAAATGACGTCAATTAGCCTATCAGAAGCTTCTAAAGCCATGACATCATTTTCTGGAATTTTCCAAGCTGTTTAAAGGCACAGTCAACTTAGTGTATGTAAACTTCTGACCCACTGGAATTGTGATACAGTGAATTATAAGTGAAATAATCTTGTGTCATGCACAAAGTAGATGTCCTAACGGACTTGCCAAAACTATAGTTGTTAACAAGAAATTTGTGGAGTGGTTGAAAAACGAGTTAATGACTCCAACCTAAGTGTATGTAAACTTCTGACTTCAACTGTATATATAAAACAATAAGCAGAGCTCAGTTGAGCGATATTAACTGTTTATCATTTAACAAGAAACACAAAAACAGAGAAGCACAGTGGGAAAAGGAAGAAAAAAAGACAGGCACAAGGCAGAGTGCTTTAGAAAGTATCCACACCCCTGAGTCAATAGTTTGTAGAAGCACCATTGCCAGCGATTACACCTGTGAGTCTTTCTGGGTAACATGCTGACTACACCGGGCACGCGCGCATGTTGATTTTGTCTCTGAACCAACTATATTAATTTGGGGACAGGTCAAAAATCATTAAACATTCATGCCAATTTAGCTAGCTAGCTTACTGTTGCTGGCTAATTTGTCCTGGTATATAAACATTGGGTTGTTATTTTACCTCAAATGCACAAGGTCCTCTACTCCGACAATTAATCCACAGATAAAAAGGTAAACCTAGTTAGTTTCTAGTACTTTCTTCTCCTTCAGGTGTCTTCTTCTTCAGACTTTATATGGCGGTTGACAACCAACATTAAGGTGCATTACCACTACCAACTGGAATGGAGAGTGTAGCTCAGTTCATCTTTCAATCACCCACGTGGGTATACAGTGAGGGAAAAAAGTATTTGATCCCCTGCTGATTTTGTACGTTTGCCCAATGACAAAGAAATGATCAGTCTATAACTTTAATGGTAGGTTTATTTGAACAGTGAGAGACAGAATAACAAAAAAAAAATCCAGAAAAACGCATGTAAAAAATGTTATAAATGGAATTGCATTTTAATGGAGGGAAATAAGTATTTGACCCCTCTGCAAAACATGACACAGTACTTGGAGGCAAAACCCTTGTTGGCAATCACAGAGGTCAGACGTTTCTTGTAGTTGGCCACCAGGTTAGCACACATCTCAGGAGGGATTTTGTCCCACTCCTCTTTGCAGATCTTCTCCAAGTCATTAAGGTTTCGAGGCTGACGTTTGGCAACTCGAACCTTCAGCTCCCTCCACAGATTGTCTATGGGATTAAGGTCTGGAGACTGGCTAGGCCACTCCAGGACCTTAATGTGCTTCTTCTTGAGCCACTCATTTGTTACCTTGGCCGTGTGTTTTGGGTTATTGTCATGCTGGAATACCCATCCACGACCCATTTTCAATGCCCTGGCTGAGGTTCTCACCCAAGATTTGACAGTACATGGCCCCGTCCATCGTCCCTTTGATGCGGTGAAGTTGTCCTGTCCCCNCATGATCATTGCAACTCCACGAGGTGAGATCTTGCATGGAGCCCCAGGCCGAGGGAGATTGACAGTTCTTTTGTGTTTCTTCCATTTGCGAATAATCGCACCAACTGTTGTCACCTTCTCACCAAGCTGCTTGGCAATGGTCTTGTAGCCCATTCCAGCCTTGTGTAGGTCTACAATCTTGTCCCTGACATCCTTGGAGAGCTCTTTGGTCTTGGCCATGGTGGAGAGTTTGGAATCTGATTGATTGATTGCTTCTGTGGATAGGTGTCTTTTATACAGGTAACAAACTGAGATTAGGAGCACTCCCTTTAAGTGTGCTCCTAATCTCAACTCATTACCTGTATAAAAGACACCTGGGAGCCAGAAATCTTTCTGATTGAGAGGGGGTCAACTACTTATTTCCCTCATTAAAATGCAAATCAATTTATAACATTTTTCATATGCGTTTTTCTGGATTTTTTTGTTGTTATTCTGTCTCTCACTGTTCAAATAAACCTACCATTAAAATTATAGACTGATAATTTCTTTGTCAGTGGGCAAACTTACAAAATCAGCAGGGGATCAAATACTTTTTTCCCTCACTGTATGCTGCTAAAAACCAATGAAGAGGTTGGAGAAACGGTACTTGCAGTGCGTCAACCGTCACAAATAGAACCAAGTTCTATTTTAGCACCTGGCTATGCAGACGCTTGTTGACGCGGGCGAGCAGTGTGGATGCAATGATTGAATAACATGTATGTGTATCCCTGAGCAGTTTCCTTCCTCTCCGGCAACTGAGTTAGGAAGGATGCCTGTATCTTTTGTAGTGACTGGGTGTATTGATACATCATCCAAAGTGTAATTAATAACTTCACCATGCTCAAAAGGGCTATATTTTTTTTTTTTACCCATCTACCAATAGGTGCATTGGAAAACCTCCCTGGTCTTTGTGGTTGAATTTGTGTTTGACATTCACTGCTCTACTGAGGGACCTTACAGATCGTTGTATGTGTGGGGTACAGAGATGATGTAGTCATTCAAAAATCATGTTAATCACTATTATTGCACACAGAGTGAGTCCATGCAACTTATTATGTGACTTGTTAAGCACATTTTTACTCCTGAACTTATTTAGGCTTGACGTAACAAAGGGGTTGAATACTTATTGACTCAAGACATTTCAGATTTTCATTTTTAATTAACTAGTAAACATTTCTAAAAACATAATTCCACTTTGACATGATGAGGTATTGTGTGTAGGCCAGTGACACAAAATCTAAAAAATCAGCCTGCATAGAGAAACATCAGCCTGCATTCAACTTTCTAGAGTTGTCCCTGTTAGGTAAGACTACACATGTTGTCACCTCCTTGTCTAAAGGACACGTGGATAAACAGGTTAATGTCAAGCCCTGCATGTTGATTTCAAAAGTCTCATGGAATGTATGCCTACATGTATGGAATGTATGGAATGGAATGTATGGAATGTATGCCTACACACCACACATTGGCTGCTACTGTAGTCTGAATGATAGAACAGCTATTTTCATGTTAAAATGTTATGGGATGCATTTCTCAGATCGTTTTTGATGGTAGGCCACTCAGGTAGGCGTACATTATACACAAATAGCCACAGCAGCCTACTTGACCATTGTTAAAACTAACTTAAAACAGGTACAGCACCAGTGTTCACAGTCAACATGAGCAGGAATTTAGCAACACAAACAGATTGGAGAAACACAGTGGGGAAGAGGACGCGAGAGACACACCGGTTTGAGAGGACAGGCACGAGGCAGAAACAGTTCCTCAGAAGGGAGGAGAAGACGGAGGGAGGAAAGGAGGACCAGGACCAGGCATACCCTTGTGGTGATAGCTTATCCAGCCAGCCACAGATGATGGGAGCAGTCTGCTCAGAGAGAGAGGTGTAGCTGGCATAGGGGGATATCGTCTGGTCCTCATCCGGCTCCGAGGGGTACATGTTGGGGGGTAAGGAGAGGCAGCGAGGGGGTGGTGCTGCCTCGCCTACTGTGCTGTAGCCCTGGGACTCACTGTGGAGGGCGTGGGACAGACGTTTGGCCCAGGAGAGTTTGGGTGTCCTGCAGTGTAAAAACAGTCTCTGTAACTGATTGATGCATTTGTAATAACCTTGACTCCAGCCGCTTTAGGTTTCTCTAGTGTGAAAATACGGCAGCAGGTAGCAGGTACCAACATTGGATTTAAAAGATGGAGCACAAAGAATATTTTAAATCTACAGCAGACTATTCTCTCTATGGCGGTAGTCAGAGTTGTGTGAGAAGATGTTCAATTGGCAAGCCAGTAGCATTATCCACTCCTCTAGACACAATAATCTTACCCATGATCCTCTACGTGTTTCTCTTCCTCCGCTCTTGTCATTCCTGTCTTTCCTTCACATCTGGTCCTTTCCGCCTTCGAGAACACAACAGGGATAACACATTCATCAATGTCAGGAGAGCCAAAGTGACCACAAACACTAACACAATATAACTCTGATGGGTTCTTGTAACCTGATAACAGACCCAGGTCCCAATTGGCACCCTATTCTCTATATTGCCCCCTATTCTCTGTATGGCACCCTATTCTCTATATGGCCCCCTATTCAGCACCCTATTCTCTACATGGCACCCTATTCTCTACATGGCACCCTATTCTCTATATGGCACCCTATTCTCTATATAGCACCATATTCAGCACCCTATTCTTTATATAGCACCCTATTCTTTATATAGCACCATATTCAGCACCCTATTCTCTATATAGCACCCCATTCTCTACATGGCACCCTATTCTCTATACGGCACCCTATTCTCTATACGGCACCCTATTCAGCACCCTATTCTCTATATAGCACCCTATTCTCTATTTGGCACCCTATTCTCTAGACGGCACCCTATTCTCTATATGGCACCCTATTCTCTATATAGCACCATATTCAGCACCCTATTCTCTATATAGCACCCTATTCTCTATATGGCACCCCATCCTCTACATGGCACCCCATCCTCTACATGGCACCCCATCCTCTACATGGCACCCTATTCTCTATATAGCACCATATTCAGCACCCTATTCTCTACATGGCACCCTATTCTCTATATAGCACCATATTCAGCACCCTATTCTCTATATAGCACCATATTCAGCACCCTATTCTCTACATGGCATCCTATTACCTACATGGCATCCTATTCAGCACCCTATTCTCTATATGGCACCCTATTCTCTATATGGCACCCTATTCTACATATGGTGCACAACTAGGGCCCATAGTGCCATTTCAGACACCATTTGATGTTTCCTGGAAAGCCTATAGGGCTCTGGTCTAAAGTAGTGCATTACATAGGGAATAGGGTGCCATAGGGCTCTAGTCTAAAGTAGTGCACTACATAGGGAATAGGGTGCCATTTGGTACGCATCCTCAGAGTACCAGTTTCACCTCAGAGTGCTGCAGTGGTCGTCTGCTCTGGAAGACTGTTTCACAGTAGGGACTGATCTCCTCCTCTGGGTCCTCCATGGGGACTGTGGTGGAGGAAGAAATGTCATGTTATACGCCTTGTTATAAGATACTATATTACAAAAAAAAGTTCATACATGCTAATAACCAGTGAAGAAAACCAGTACAGTCTCTCTCCTGAACACTAACTCACACCCCTCTGTAACTCTTGAAACAAGTAGCCTACCTGCCCCCAACTCTGCCTGCCCCCCCGAACCTGCAGAGGCGGGGGATTGGTCCCCATGGTTTACAGGCTCCTCTGTTTGCACCTCTGGAGCACTCCAGTTAAATGTTACACCCAGTGACCTCTGAATGGGACATTTGACCACCCATTCACCACTTTTGACCCTGCCCACCTGCATCTCCTCAGGGCATCTGTCCAATAGACAGGTGGGACCGGGACAAGTATAAAAGCACAGTCCGGTCCAGTGCGGGCTCAGTCTTCAGCAAGCAGTGACAGCGTGAGGAGCATAAACCTCTGCCCACGCACATCAACAGCTGGGCCACAACCCACGGACCATTTCTCCTGCAGCCCTGGACTCTCCCAACACACCCTAGCGTTAGTTGTCTGTAGGTCAGTGGAACCCTAAAACTATCACTACAACACTTCCACATAGTCCATTTACTGTGTGTGTGTACCTGTCTTGTGTGTGGCCATAAAGTGTGACTTGTATCCCTGTCTTCTACTGATCATTTCCGTCCTCTTACCGGGACACCTTGACAGTTATATGTAAACCAGCACCTCTATTGGACACCACCATGCTCTTTTTCAACCAGCGAAAAAAAATTGTTTGAGCGATGCAAAGTGTTAACAATTTCGTGAATGACCTTGATTTAAAAACAGGTCAAGGGTCATTTATAGGGCTAAAGGGTACACAGTTATAGGGTCTAACTAAACCAGCTGTAAGGTTACGTTCAGAAAGTGACGTGTAGACTTACCTCCGTGGGACGACTCACAAGAGGTGTTACTTAATGTGCTGCAGACACACAAAAAAAAAAAATTGTTACACAAAATAATACTCTTTCGATGTAGGCCTATATTAGAACTTTATAGGTAAATTATATTAAAGTCAGACGTTGACCTACCTATTTCTTTCAGCAGTGGCATGGATCTCTGGCCGTGGTGGTGTTTGAGGAGCGTTGCAGGGAATCCTCCCACTACTCGCTCCGGTGCCAGGTGAAGTGCCACAGTAGATCTCATTGGAGACCATCTCCATCGGGGAGCCGGGAGGGGAAGTGGCCGTAGAGGGGAATCCAGTGTAGTCATAGGAGGATGAGGGAGGTGGGGTTGTCATGCACTGGTCCTGGTTTTGTTCAGTCCTTCCACCAGATGATGGTGGTGCGGATGTAGGTCCACTAAACATGGCTGGAGGGGCACCTCGGTTCAGCCGAGGGGGAACAGGGGGCAGGGGACCTCCAGAGTCTGAGAAGTTACTCAGCCTCCTCTCTCTCAGGCTTAGGCTGTGTCTCAGGGCAGGGGTAGGGTTAGAGGTAAGGGTAGGGTTAGAGGTAGGGGAAGGCTTAGGACGCACCACCACCGTGTCAGTGTTAAATTCTCCTGAAGACAAACCTTCCAATATGGTGAAACAGAGAGATTCCTGAGATGGTTTCCTGGTTAGGGTTAGAACATGAGGATCTGGTGGTGTCGGTGATGTGGGACAGGAGAGAAACCGAGCGGGTTCTGTTTTGTGTCTGTAGAACACCGTTCTAGGTTTTGGAACCGGTTTTATGACAACATTCCCATTGTACTGCTGCTGCTGTTCTGACCCGGAGTTCATCAACATGGATGGAATGTTTGGAACGGAACTATTCCGGAACGCTTCAAATGGAATGGCCCCGGTTCCGCCCCCTTGGTCAGACCTCGGCCCTCCTGATTGGATGGGTGTGGAATGAATGTCAGACTCAGACTGACAACGGTCCAATAAGGGCTCCAAGGGCTCCGATGTCGACTGATTCTGATTGGTAGCCCTCTGAATGTGCTGGACCAGCCTCAGTATTCTCTTCCTGTGCCCGGTGGCAGTTATGCCCAGCTGGATAAGCGCTCCATTGTCTAGATGGCTGAGGTCCCTGGCCAAGAGGAAGCCTGACTGGCGGAAGGTCTTCAGGTATCGCTCCAGGTGGATAGCAGCCAACAGGGTCTCAACGTCCGTGTTTCCATCTATTGTTGCCATAACAACGTACATACACGGGCGTGGAGGGGGCCTTCAGCTGCTGTGGGCAAGACGACGGCCATCACGGACCTACACAGGGAGACAAGAGTCTCCTCTCCATCTGAAATGAACAAATTATTAAGAACTAGATAATAATATAATTGATTCATGTTGTGTTAGTGTTCCATCTGGTCCATTGGTCTGATAAGAGAACTAAATTCACTACAACCCCTCACTATAAATCAAATGAAAGTGTATACGTCACGTGCACAGGATATAGTGTGTGTAAACGGTACAGTGAAATGCTTACAGAGTAACACTGTAAACACTGTTAGACTCTAGCTCGAAACGTACCAATTCATGTTAACATAATATAATTCATTAATTACTTCACATGTACGTGTTGGGGTCAATGAAGGGTAGATGGGAACAGGGAATAAGGAAAGTTACAGAGAGCAGAAGCTTCATATTCTGTTCCATGTTTCTGAGGAGAGAGGTGAAAGGCAATTGTTAGTCTCTGATAAGGCAGTCCGGCTGCGGAACTGGGGAGGAGTGAGTCTCGAGGTCAAATCAACAGATGAAGTGAGAAGAAAACTCTGGGGGGGGGGCAGAGAGGCCCACCACAATGTCTCTCCTACTGTAGTACTCTCCCACACATACAGTCCAAGCCCACAAAAGGTTACAGTAACAGGCAGGGCTGTGACTACACCAGTGAGAGGAACCAATTAAATTCCTACCTAGTAACAGAGATGTATTGGTTGTCTAGATGTGTAAGGTGTTGACTCCACCCAGTAGAGGGTATGAATGCATGTGCTTGTGTAACCATGTCTTTTGCAGCTGTATGACCCAGTGGCTGAATAAACTTGGTTTGAGCTTTTTTCTAGTTGTCTGTTTGAGTTTTTACTCAGTTTGTTCAGAACATGTAACATACAGAGTAACACAGTAAACATATAACTGAACTGCTATTAATACAATGTTAACTTCCAGCAGTGTGTGTGTGTGTGTGTATATGAGTGCATGTGGCTATATTGATCACATTTGGTTCATTAACACATGCATGACCACTTGGTATGCAGAACCCAATACACCCCCCACTAATGGCTGGCTGGAAAGGGGTTAATAAAAAACACTTTTCATGAAACAGAGCTGTTTCTACTGGACTGAAATGGCAGACCACTGAAATGGAATCACCATGACCTTTCCACAGCAGGTCACCAGCCATCTTCCAGCCAGCCCATTAAAAATCACAGATGTGGAACAAAGTCTGATGTCATTGAACACACAAATGCACTTGATTGTTCAGTTTAAGACAGGCCTGTAAAGTTAGCATGTCTGAGGAGAGAAAGCAGGCAGGGAAGGAAGCAGGGGGATACGACACCATCAGACCAGTGAAGGGAGAAGCAGGGGGATACGACACCATCAGACCAGTGAAGGGAGAAGCAGGGGGATACGACACCATCAGACCAGTGAAGGGAGAAGCAGGGGGATACGACACCATCAGACCAGTGAAGGGAGAAGCAGGGGGATACGACACCATCAGACCAGTGAAGGAAGAAGCAGGGGGATATGACACCAGTAAACAAGGGAAGGAAGAAGCATGCAAGAGGTTAATAGACAGAACACAGACACATGAGAGAAATCGAATAAGGTAACAAATGTGAAAACTGCAATTATTTGATGAATTCTGAATTGTATTGAAGGTGTGTACCATGTAATTGACGACAAGGCACCATTTNGACACCATCAGACCAGTGAAGGAAGAAGCAGGGGCATGTGACACCATCAGACCAGTGAAGGAAGAAGCAGGGGGATATGACACCAGTAAACAAGGGAAGGAAGAAGCATGCAAGAGGTTAATAGACAGAACACAGACACATGAGAGAAATCGAATAAGGTAACAAATGTGAAAACTGCAATTATTTGATGAATTCTGAATTGTATTGAAGGTGTGTACCATGTAATTGACGACAAGGCACCATTTAAAGTGTGTTCTTACTCAACACGAATT
This sequence comes from Hucho hucho, assembly GCA_003317085.1. NCBI lineage: Eukaryota > Metazoa > Chordata > Actinopteri > Salmoniformes > Salmonidae > Hucho > Hucho hucho. Next base: position 44,654 of record QNTS01002329.1, on the reverse strand, counting down.
CAATAATAATTGCAATAATATGTTATACAAATAAATGGAGAAATAAAAAGAGTATCCAGGGATACAACAGCCTGCAGCTAGGGAGAGGTATGTAAGGGTTGGGGGCACGGCTCTTTGAAAACCTTGATAGAAACACTTCCTGAAAAAGCTTGGAATGCGTTAAGTTTTAATGGCTACTTTTCCCTGGCTGGTGTGTGTGTGTGTGTGTTAGACCTGGTTTCAAATACTATTTGAAATCGTTCAAAAAACCTTGACCGTTTGCTCTAGCCTGCCTCGAGTGCCAGAAGGGCGGGGTTTGCAGTTATGGGACTATTCTATTGGTTTATTACACTAAACATGCTCAATCAAGCACAGATAAAGTATTTGAAATGATTTAAAATAGTTTTTGAACCCAGGTTTGGAGTGGGTGTCCCTGTGGGTGACTCAGCTTGAGAACCCAGTCAGAACTAAAGAGAATCTAAAGGCTGACTGGGGCAGTTTGCCAGCCTCGTGAGGGGGAGGCACACAGCACTACACATCACACACATTCTAATAGAGTTTAAGATAGAAAATAGTATTTTAATGAGGCCTTGGACAGATTAAGACAGATCCTTATTCAATTAGTTATGGGCACTAGATCAGAATGTAGACTTCCTACAGAGCTACAGTTAGCTGTAGGAACTATCTTTGAACTAAAGTGTAGTTCTACTTTAACAAGTAGACTACAGTCCGATGTCAGCCATATTTCTATCATTTACACACTACTGAGCCAAGCCGTGCCGAGCAGAGCTGTACTCGGCTGGTCATGTTATGCATACAGTCAGGTTTGGTTTGACACAATAGTGTGAAAAAGGGTGGTATCTAACCCTTGAACAGTAAGGAAGGAGAACTAGTCCTCAGCCTGTAGGACGGCAGCAGGGGAATGGGAGGAAAGCTGCTGAAATGGGTCTGAGTCACATCCTTCTCTTCCTCTGTCTCCACTCTGTAGGTTAACCTTTGCCTCCAGCCCACTGATACACACAGAGAAACACAGGGCTCCGGTTGTGTGCTGAGAGCAGACCTGGGTTCAAATACTATTTGAAATCTTTTAACTACGTTGAGCATTTTCTCTAGCTTGCTTCGAGAACCAGATGGACAGAGTTTACAGTTTTTGGACTATTTTCCTGGTCCATTTAGCCAATCAAACTCAATCAAGTACAGATGAAGTATTTCAAATGATTTTAAAATCGTCCTTGAACCCAGGTCTGGTGCGGAGAGCAGAGAGGCAGGAAGCCTATGAAGAGGACTGATAAAGTGTGAACTGAGGGAGGGAGATGGGTGAGAGGATATTGTCCCTCCCATCCCACTTCCCACTGCAGAAGGAATTCTGATGAATACCTGGGATGGAACGACAACATGGCGGCTGTTTTAGAACTGAAGCAGGCAACCGGACAGCATTATTAACATACAGTAGATGCATCTATCAATTTCACCAGATGAAACTACTGTACTACATTAAAACTACCAACAACAAAAAGGATGTGTGACATACCAATGTAACCCCAAGACCACAACTTCTGCTTTGGTTGCTGAATGCAAGTCACGACAGAAGAAGAGTACTGGCACAGCTAGGACACCCATGCATACCCCACAAGACATGCCACAAGAGGTCTCTTCACAGTCCCCAAGACCAGAACCGACTATGGGAGGCACACAGTACTACATAGAACTCTATTTCACATCAGGTAACTGATGCAAGATGTAAAATACATTTTTTTAAAAAGATAAAAATACACCTTATGGAACAGCGGGGACTGTGAAGAGACACGTACACACGGATTTAGTACTGTAGATATGTGGTAGTGGTGGAGTAGGGGCCAGAGGGCACACAGTGTGTTGGGAAATGTGGGAATGTATTGTTATGTTTTTAAAATTGTACGAACTGCCTTCATTTTGCTGGACCCCAGGAAGAGTAGCTGCTGCCTTGGCAGGAATTAATGGGGATCCTTAATAAACCCCAGGAAGAGTAGCTGTTGCCTTGGCAGGAACTAATGGGGATCCATAATAAACCCCAGGAAGAGTAGCTGCTGCCTTGGCAGGAACTAATGGGGATCCACAATAAACCGCAGGAAGAGTAGCTGCTGCCTTGGCAGGAACTAATGGGGATCCACAATAAACCGCAGGAAGAGTAGCTGCTGCCTTGGCAGGAACTAATGGGGATCCACAATAAACACCAGGAAGAGTAGCTGCTGCCTTGGCAGGAACTAATGGGGATCCATAATAAACCCCAGGAAGAGTAGCTGCTGCCTTGGCAGGAACTAATGGGGATCCACAATAAACACCAGGAAGAGTAGCTGCTGCCTTGGCAGGAACTAATGGGGATCCTTAATAAATACAGGATGTTGGTCTTCAGAGACGAGCAATGAAGTGAGCGTGTTCTCCTCCCTCTACACAAGGCCAATGGTGTTCTCCTCCCTCTACACAAGGCCAATGGTGTTCTCCTCCCTCTACACAAGGCCAATGGTGTTCTCCTCCCTCTACACAAGGCCAATGAGGTATTTTCAGGGAGAAACACGTCCTACAGCACAGTACACAACGGTTTTGTCTTGACTTCCTCAGTGTTTGTGTGACTTCATACCAGTGTTGGGGAAGCTTCTCTTAAAATCTAGTTTACCAAGCTACCAATTACTTCACACTGGAAGAAGTTCAGCTACACTAAAGAAACCAAACTAAAGTTACTTTGAAAAAGTAGTTCACTACATCCGAACTACTTAGTGAAAAAATATAATATCTAAAATATCATAGAATACAAATTGCAAGAACAGATCACTCTGTAGTCAGATGTTAACAACATTTGTAATTTGGCCTATTAAGCAGAAAAACTGTTTTAAGTGAGAATTGGGCAGATCTGATGTTGAAAAATGAAGGAAATTCTTGCCTACTTTACTCATATTTCATTTTCTTTCAGCTAAAAAAAAAAAAAGAGTAGTGTAGTTCCAGTAGTTAATTAAATTGTTACCATGTAGTGGTGTAGTTAACTACACAAAACACTACCAAGATTTAGATTTAGTTCCACTACCACCAAGCTACCGCTAAATTAATCTTAATTACTAGTTGAACTACATGTAGTTTACTACCCCAACACTGCTTCCTCGTCCCCTCCATGCAAGGCCAAAGTGGTGATGGCTGGGGGAGGGTTGTAGAATTACAGTACCAGTCAAAAGTTTGGACACCTACTCATTCAAGGGTTTCTCTTAATTTTTTTAACTATTTTCTACATTGTACAATAATAGTGAAGACGTCAAAACTACGAAATAACACATATGGGATCATGTAGTAACCCCAAAAAAAGTGTTAAACAAATCAAAATACATTTAATATTTGAGATTCTTCAAAGTAGCCACCCTTTGCTTGATGACAGCTTTGCACACTCTTGACATTCTCTCAACCAGCATTCTCTCAACCAGCTGTAATGCATTTCAATTAAACAGGTGTACCTTTTAAAAGTTAATTTGTGGAATTTCTTTACTTCTGCGTTTGAGCAAAATCAGTTGTGTTGTGACAAGGTAGGGGTGGTATGCAGAAGATAGCCCTATTTGGTAAAAGACCAAGTCCATATTATGGCAAGAACAGCTCAACTAATCAAAGAGAAAGAGACAGTCCATCATTATTTTAAGACATGAAGGTCAGTCAATCTGATCATTTCAATAACTTTGAAAGTTTCTTCAAGTGCAGTCACAAAAACCATCAAGCACTATGATGAAACTGGCTCTCATGAGGACCGCCACAGGAAAGGAAGACCCAGAGTTACCCATGCTGCAGAGGATAAGTTAATTAGAATTACCAGCCTCAGAAATTGCAGCCCAAATAAAAGTTCAAGTAACAGACACATCTCAACATCAACTGTTCAGGGGAGACCGCGTGAATCAGGCCTTCATGGTCGAATTGCTGGAAAGAAATCACTACTAAAGGACACCAATAAGAAGAGGAGACTTACTTGGACCAAGAAACACAAGCAATGGACATCAGACCGGTGGAAATCTGTCCTTTGGTCTGAGGAGTCCAAATGTGAGATTTTTGGCTAGAACTGCCGTGTCTTTGTGAGATGCAGAATAGGTGAACGGATGATCTCCGCATGTATGGTTCCCACCATGAAGCACAGAGGAGGAGTTGTGATGGTGTGGGGGTGCTTTGCTGGTGACACTGTCAGTGATTTATTTAGAATTCAAGGCACACTTAACCAGCATGGCTATCACAGTATTCTGCAGCGATACATCATCCTATCTTGTTTGCACTTAGTGGGACTATCATTTGTTTTTCCAACAGGAAAATGACCCAACACACTCCAGGCTGTGTAAGTGCTATTTGACCAAGAAGGAAAGTGATGGAGTGCTGCATCAGATGACCTGGCCTCCACAATCACCCGAACTCAACCCAATTGAGATGGTTTGGAATGAGTTGGACTGCAGAGTGAAGGAAAAACAGCCAACAAGTGCTCAGCATGTGGGAACTCCTTCAAGACTGTTTAAAAAGCATTCCAAGTGAAGCTGTTTGAGAGAATGCCAAGAATGTGCAAAGCTGTCATCAAGGCAAACAGTGGCTACTCTGAAGAATCTCAAATATATTTTTTATTTGTTTAACACTTTTTTGGTTATTACATGATTCCATATGTGTTATTTCATAGTTTTGATGTCTTCACAATTATTGTACAAAGTAGAAAATAGTAAAAAAAATAAAGAAAAACCTGAATGAGTAGGTGTGTCCAAACTCTTGACTGGTACTGTAGATGAAACCACTCAGAGGTAAATGGACATTCTCAGACTGGTCTTTAGCGGGAGAGGAGAGATCTGAAGTCATCATGAAGGATCACCATGAGCGGTGACTCCAAAAACCTGATTTAGCATTTTGTTCACTAGATATTTTTCATAGCGAGTGTTTACAGTGACTACTCAGTTTCAAATAACATGTGACCTGTATACTGCGGGTCCTGTATACTGCGGGACCTGTATACTGCGGGTCCTGTATACTAGGCAAGTCAGTTAAGAACAAATTCTTATTTACAATGACCGCCTGTAATCTCTATCTTCTCCCCTGACCACAGTCTTTATCTGGGCTAGAGATCTGGGCTCTGTAAGAGCTACAGAAAACACAGGATACAGCTGTCCCTTAAAGAGAAAAAAAGGAGACCCTCAACTCCCACCCAACCTCCTCGCTTTCCTCTTCCACCCATTCCTCTCCCTAAACAATTCCTCTGGCCACAAACAAAGCCTTGTGACACTAGAAGAGAGGAAAGGCAAGAGTCGAGCGTTGAGGACTTTTCACACTACTGAGCCGAACCAAACCAAGCTGTTCTGAGTGAAAATAAAATATCTGAGCCAGCATTGTTTGGGTCCGGTCCGCATGATAGTGTGAAGACGGTGGAGTGTCGTGGGTTATGAGAGGTGGTAGGATGACCCTAAACTGAAGACGGAGTAACACACACACACACACACACACACACACACACACATATATACACACACACACACAGTGAGGGAAAAAAGTATTTGATCCCTGCTGATTTTGTACGTTTGCCCACTGACAAAGAAATGATCAGTCTATAATTTTAATGGTAGGTTTATTTGAACAGTGAGAGACAGAATAACAACAAAAAAATCCAGAAAAACACAAGTGAAAAATGTTATAAATGGAATTACATTTTAATGAGGGAAATAAGTATTTGACCCCCTCTCAATCAGAAAGATTTCTGGCTCCCAGGTGTCTTTTATACAGGTAACGAGCTGAGATTAGGAGCACACTTAAAGGGAGTGCTCCTAATCTCAGTTTGTTACCTGTATAAAAGACACCTATCCACAGAAGCAAATCAATCAATCAGATTCCAAACTCTCCACCATTGCCAAGACCAAAGAGCTCTCCAAGGATGTCAGGGACAAGATTGTAGACCTACACAAGGCTGGAATGGTCTACAAGACCATCGCCAAGCAGCTTGGTGAGAAGGTGACAACAGTTGGTGCGATTATTCGCAAATGGAAGAAACACAAAAGAACGGTCAATCTCCCTCGGCCTGGGGCTCCATGCAAGATCTCACCTTGTGGAGTTGCAATGATCATGAGAACGGTGAGGAATCAGCCCAGAACTACACGGGAGGATCTGTCAATGATCTCAAGGCAGCTGGGACCATAGTCACCAAGAAAACAATTGGTAACACACTACGCCATGAAGGACTGAAATCCTGCAGCGCCCGCAAGGTCCCCCTGCTCAAGAAAGCACATATACATGCCCGTCTGAAGTTTGCCAATGAACATCTGAATGATTCAGAGGACAACTGGGTGAAAGTGTTGTGGTCAGATGAGACCAAAATGGAGCTTTTTGGCATCAACTCAACTTGCCGTTTTTTGAGGAGGAGGAATGCTGCCTATGACCCCAAGAACACCATCCCCACCGTCAAACATGGAGGTGGAAACATTATGCTTTGGGGGTGTTTTTCTGCTAAGGGGACAGGACAACTTCACCGCATCAAAAGGGATGATGGACGGGGCCATGTACCGTCAAATCTTGGGTGAGAACCTCCTTCCCTCAGCCAGGGCATTGAAAATGGGTCGTGGATGGGTATTCCAGCATGACAATGACCCAAAACACACGGCCAAGGCAACAAAGGAGTGGCTCAAGAAGAAGCACATTAA
>QNTS01002329.1:22331-37839 GCA_003317085.1 Hucho hucho | reverse complement strand
TTAAGGTCCTGGAGTGGCCTAGCCAGTCTCCAGACCTTAATCCCATAGAAAATCTGTGGAGGGAGCTGAAGGTTCGAGTTGCCAAACATCAGCCTCGAAACCTTAATGACTTGGAGAAGATCTGCAAAGAGGAGTGGGACAAAATCCCTCCTGAGATGTGTGCTAACCTGGTGGCCAACTGCAAGAAACGTCTGACCTCTGATTGCCAACAAGGGTTTTGCCACCAAGTACTAAGTCATGTTTTGCAGAGTGGTCAAATACTTATTTCCCTCATTAAAATGCAATTCCATTTATAAAAATTTTCACGTGTTTTTCTGGATTTTTTTGTTGTTATTCTGTCTCTCACTGTTCAAATAAACCTACCATTAAAATTATAGACTGATCATTTCTTTGTCAGTGGGCAAACGTACAAAATCAGCAGGGGATCAAATACTTTTTTCCCCCTCACTGTGTGTGTGTGTGTGTGTGTATATATATATATTTCACCTTTATTTAACCAGGTAGTTCTATATGATGTCATAATACAGGTAGGCCAGTTGAGAACAAGTTCTCATTTACAACTGCGACCTGGCCAAGATAAAGCAAAGCAGTCCGACAAAAACAACAGAGTTACACATGGGATAAACAAACGTACAGTCAATAACACAATAGAAAAGTCTATATACAGTGTGTGCAAATGTAGTAAGATTAGGGAGGTAAGGCAATAAATAGGCCATAGTGGCGAAATAATTACAATTTAGCAATTAAACACTGGAGTGATAGATGTGCAGAAGATGAATGTGCGAGTAGAGATACTGGGGTGCAAATGAAAAAAATATATATAACAATATGGGGATGAGGTAGTTGGATGGGCTATTTACAGATGGGCGGTGTAAAGGTGCAGTGATCAGTAAGCTGCTCTGACAGCTGATACTTAAAGTTAGTGAGGGAGATATAAGTCTCCAGCTTCAGTGATTTTTGCAATTTGTTCCAGTCACTGGCAGCAGAGAACTGGAAGGAAAGGCAGCCAAAGGAAGTGTTGGCTTTGGGGATGACCAGTGAAATATACCTGCTGGGGCGCGTGCTATGGGTGGTGTTGCTATGGTGACCAGTGAGCTGAGATAAGGCGGGGCTTTACCTAGCAAAAACGTATAGATGAACTGGAGCCAGTGGGTTTGGAGACTAATATGAAGCTAGGGCCAGCCAACGAGAGCATACAGGTCGCAGTGGTGGGTAGTATATGGGGCTTTGGTGACAAAACGGATGGCACTGTGATAGCAAATTGGATGTAGTCTGAGTAGAGTGTTGGAGGCTATTTTGTAAATGACATCGCCAAAGTCAAGGATCGGTAGGATAGTCAGTTTTACAGCGGTATGTTTGGCAGCATGAGTGAAGGATGCTTTGTTGCGAAATAGGAAGCTGATTCTAGATTTAATTTTGGATTGGAGATGTTTAATGTGAGTCTGGAAGGAGAGTTTACAGTCTAACCAGACACCTAAGTATTTGTAGTCGTCCATATATTCTAAGTCAGAACCGTCCAGAGTAGTGATGCTAGGCGGGCGGGCAGGTGCGAGCAGCGATCGGTTGAAGAGCATGCATTTAGTTTTACTTGCATTTAAGAACATTTGGAGGCCACGGAAGGAGAGTTGTATGGCATTGAAGCTCGTCTGGAGGTTTGTTAACACAGTGTCCAAAGAAGGGCCAGAAGTATACAGAATGGTGTCGTTTGCGTAGAGGTGGATCAGAGAATCACCAGCAGCAAGAGCGACATCATTGATGTATACAGAGAAAAGAGTTGGCCGTGGATTGAACCCTGTGTCACCCCCATAGACTGCCAGAGGTCTGGACAACAGGCCCTCCGATTTGACACACTGAACTCTGTCTGCAAAGTAGTTGGTGAACCAGGCGAGGCAGTCATTTGAGAAACCAAGGCTGTTGAGTCTGCCGGTAAGAATGCGGTGATTGACAGAGTCGAAAGCCTTGGCCAGGTCGATGAATACGGCTGCACAGTACTGTCTTTTATTGATGGTGGTTATGATATCGTTTAGGACCTTGAGCGTGGCTGAGGTGCACCCATGACCAGCTCGGAAACCAGATTGCATAGCGGAGAAGGTACAGTGGGATTGGAAATGGTCGGTGATCTGTTTGTTAACTTGACTTTAGAAGACTTTGGAAAGGCAGGGTAGGATAGATATAGATCTCTAACAGTTTAGATATACAGTTGAAGTCGGAAGTTTACATACACTTAGGTCGGAGTCATTAAAACTTGTTTTTCAACCACTCCACAAATTTCTTGTTAACAAACTATAGTTTTGGCAAGTCGGTTAAGACATTATATGACACAAGTAATTTTTCCAACAATTGTTTACAGACCGGTTATTTCACTGTATCACAATTCCAGTGGGTCAGAAGTTTACATACACTAAGTTGACTGTGCCTTTAAACAGCTTGGAAAATTCCAGAAAATGATGTCATGGCTTTAGAAGCTTCTGATAGGCTAATTGACATCATTTGAGTCAATTGGAGGTGTACCTAAGGATATATTTCAAGGCCTACCTTCAAACTCAGTGCCTCTTTGCTTGACATCATGGGAAAATCAAAAGAAAATCAGCCAAGACCTCAGAAATAAAATTGTAGACATCCACAAGTCTTCATCCTTGGGAGCAATTTCTAAACGCCTGAAGGTACCATGTTCATCTGTACAAACAATAGTACGCAAGTATAAACACCATGGGACCACGCAGCCGTCATACCGCTCAGGAAGGAGACACGTTCTGTCGCCTAGAGATGAACGTACTTTGGTGCGAAAAGTGCAAATCAATCCCAGAACAACAGCAAAGGACCTTGTGAAGATGCTGGAGGAAACAGGTACAAAAGTATCTATATCCACAGTAAAACGAGTCCTTTATCGACATAATCTGAAAGGCCGCTAAGCAAGGAAGAAGCCACTGCTCCAAAACCACCATAAAAAAGCCAGACTATGGGTTGCAACTGCAAATGGGGACAAAAATCTTACTTTTTGAAGAAATGTCCTCTGGTCTGATTAAACAAAAATAGAACTGTTTGGCCATAATGACCATCGTTATGTTTGGAGGAAAAAGGGGGAGGCTTGCAAGTCCAATAACACCATCCCAACCGTGAAGCACGGGGCTGGCAGCATCCTGTTGTGGGGGTGCTTTGCTGCAGGAGGGACTGGTGCACTTCACAAAATAGATGGCATCATGAGGAAGGACAATTATGTGGATATATTGAAGCAACATCCCAAGACATCAGTCAGGAAGTTAAAGCTTGGTCGCAAATGGGTCTTCCAAATGGACAATGACCCCAAGCATACTTCCAAAGTTGTGGCAAAATGGCTTAAGGACAACAAAGTCAAGGTATTGGAGTGGCCATCACAAAGCCCTGACCTCAATCCTATAGAAACATTGTGGGCAGAACTGAAAAAGCGTGTGCGAGCAAGGAGCACTACAAACCTGACTCAGTTACAACAGCTCTGTCCGGAGGAATGAGCCAACATTCCCCCAACTTATTGTGGGAAGCTTGTGGAAGGCTAAAGGCAATGCTACCAAATAATAATTGAGTGTATGTAAACTTCTGACCCACTGGGAACGTGATAAATAATTCTCTCCACTATTATTCTGACATTTCACATTCTTAAAATAAAAGTGGCAATCCTAACTGACCTAAGACAGGGAATTTTTACTAGGATTAAAATTGAGAAAAACTGACTTTAAATGTATTTGGCTAAGGTGTGTTCCGACTTCAACTGTAGGTCTGTAACAGTTTGGGTCTTGAGTGTCACCCCCTTTGAAGAGGGGGATGACCGTGGCAGCTTTCCAATCTTTAGGGATCTCAGACGATACGAAAGAGGTTGAACAGGCTAGTAACAGAGGTTGCAACAATTGCGGTGGATAATTTTAGAAAGAGAGGGTCCAGATTGTCTAGCTCAGCTGATTTGTAGGGGTCCAGATTTTTCAGCTCTTTCAGAACATCAGCTATCTGGATGGAGTGTCGTGGGCTAGGAGAGGTTAGGGTTACACTAAACTGTGACAGCTGAATTATTTTTATTTTCCATAAAATCAGTTTGTCAGGTTACTGTACTGAAAGAGGTGAGGGAGGGAGAAAAATTTAACAAAAATGGCCTCCCACTATTTCACATGAGCTTTATCAAGAAATGATGTCATTCAAAACTAACATGACCACTGTTTGCGTTTTTCTGGTGACCCAATTCACAGAGTGTGGCTTTAAAATATACTGTAAACTCACCACGCATTATGCAATGAATCAGCTTCTCATTTTACACACAGTGACAGATGGCTAGCGTCATTAGTCATTCACACAAATGTAAACATCCTTCCCTCTTTCATTGTTACAGACCTCATAACGTCTCACCCAAGACAACATGCAGCTACAAAACAGTCTTAGTGAGACCTTCTGTCTGCATGAAGTGGTCTTGACACCTTCCCTGTTTACAGTAGTTTCATGTGGTTACTTTTAGTTTGCAGAGTAGACAAATAATATTCTATTGCAAGTTGTCCTGTTTAGGACTCTGAGTCTGTACTGCAAACAATCGTTTCTCAGAGCTTGTTGGTGTCTCTCTGTCTGACATTAGCTCGTACAAATGTAATTGCTTTACATAAAAGCATCTGAACAAATTAACATCTTAACTGTGAGACTTACTGGGTTAATTTGTTCTTCATTGCAACTAAGCCATGTTAACAGCTAGGCACCATGAGTTCTGACCACAAATCCAGTCCCTGGCAACACTTACATTAGAGATATTGGCAGAAGTCTATTTTTCTTCAATTCATTATGTTACCACTAAGTAATGTTTTGCAAAATCAAGAATGTCTCAGTGCAGTGTGGGTGAGGCAAAAATAACAGAGACTGGTGAGGATGTAATTGATTCACTGGTATGTTCTAGCGGTCTGAATGTAAATAACAACATCAGTACTGCCCCCCTTAACAGTTAGACTACATGATGATGACATCACCCTAGGTAAACAGGAAGTTACATGGAAAGGGACTCAACGACATTAGGAAAGAAAGATACAATATGCCGGTATATTAATCTGGAAAGCACCCCATTCAAAATATGATCTTCCAGATAAGTAATGTCCCAACTTCAACTCTCCACTGGTTCTTCAAGTCAAACAATTAGTGGAAGCGGACAAGTGGTAAAATCAAAATTTATCAAAAACGGAGGGAGGACCCACACAGGCCTCTGGGATACATACAGGATGCTGGCTGGGCTGGTTGGGGGTAGGCTGTATATATAAATAACAGTGAAGAACTATTGTGAGACACATTATGTCATTGTTCAGCGCTAGGCTAGCTATGGCCACCATGCTGCCTGGATGACAGTACAGGCAGTCACATTTTGTGCTTCTCTCTCTCTCTCTCTCTCTCTCTGACTGAGAGTGTTTTAGTCAAGCACACACTGTCCCTCTTCTTTGGGAGAAACAACATTCAGACATTGTGAAAGGAGCATCTTCTGTACACAGCCACACATGGTTGGATCTGAACACCACTTAGAGCAGTTAAAAACAGAGCAACTGCCAGAAAGTCATTACAGAGTTCCATAAATCAGGAGTTAATCTGTGTCCTCCCTGGCGCTCTATGAAGGAGGAGAGACGGCAGTGTAAGACATAGATCTGTACATCTGAATGACCTTTTCCTTTGTTAGGACAGGCCAGACGCAGCCCCCCATACAGCAATCATACTATACATACAGTAGGATACATGACAAATCAGTCATTTGATGTCTAGGATAATGATGTTTAGGATACATGACAATCAGAGCCAAAGCTCTAAAAATCCCCCTGTTCTCTCCCTCTAATTATTAGGATGTGCCTCCACAGGGCAGAATGACTTTGACACCCCTACTCTAAATGTACCTTAGTATGGCTGCACTGGAGGGCAATTCCACGATAATGGATTTACACTTTTGCTCAGGTTTTTCACTTTAAAATGTACACTACCGTTCAAAAGTTTGCGGTCACTTAGACATTTCCTGAAATGAGTAGGAAATATAGTCAAGAGTCAAGACGTTGACAAGGTTATAAATAATGATTTCTAATGAAATAATAGTTGTGTCCTTCAAACTTTGCTTTCGTCAAAGAATCCTCCATTAGCAGCAATTACAGCCTTGCAGACCTTTGGCATTCTAGTTGTCAATTTGTTGAGGTTATCTGAAGAGATTTCACTCCATGCTTCCTGACACACCTCCCACAAGTAGGATTGGCTTGATGGGCACTTCTTACGTACCATACGGTCAAGCTGCTCCCACAACAGCTCAATAGGGTTGAAATCCGGTGACTGTGCTGGCCACTCCATTATAGACAGAATACCAGCTGACTGCTTCTTCCCTCAATAGTTCTTGCATAGTTTGGAGCTGTGCTTTGGATCATTGTCCTGTTGTAGAAGGAAATTGGCTCCAATTAAGCACCGTCCACAGGGTATGGCATTGCAAAATGGAGTGACAGCCTTCCTTCTTCAAGATCCCTTTTACCCTGTACAAATCTCCCACTTTACCACCACCAAAGCACCGCCAGACCATCACATTGCCTCCACCATGCTTGACAGATGGCGTCAAGCACTCCTTCAGCATCTTTTCATTTTTTCTGCGTCTCACAAATGTTCTTCTTTGTGATCCGAACACCTCAAACTTAGATTTGTCTGTCCATACCACTTTTTTCCAATCTTCCTCTGTCCAGTGTCTGTTCTTTTGCCCATCTTGATCTTTTCTTTTTATTGGCCTGTCTGAGATATGGCTTTTTCTTGCAACTCTACCTAGGAGGCCAGTATCCCGGAGTCGCCTCTTCACTGTTGACATGGAGACTGGTGTTTAACGGGTACTATTTAATGAAGCTGCCAGTTGAAGACTTGTGAGCCGTCTGTTTCTCAAACTAGACACTAATGTACTTGTCCTCTTGCTCAGTTGTGCACCGAGGCCTCCCACTCCTCTTTATATTCTGATTAGAGCCAGTTTGAGCTGTTCTGTGAAGGGAGTAGTACACAGCGTTGTACGAGATCTTCAGTTTCTCTGCAATTTCTCGCATGTAATACCTTAATTTCTCAGAACAAGAATAGACGGACGAGTTTCAGAAGAAAGGTCTTTGTTTCTGGCCATTTTGAGCCTGTAATCGAACCCACAAATGCTGATGCTCTAGATACTCAACTAGTCTAAAGAAGGCAAGTTTTATTGCTTCTTTAATCAGAACAACAGTTTCAGCTGTGCTAACAATTGCAAAAGCGTTTTCTAATGATCAATTAGCCTTTTCAAATGATAAACTTGGATTAGCTAACACAACGTGCCATTGGAACACAGGAGTGATGGTTGCTGATAATGGGCCTCTGTAGATATTCCATTAAAAAAAAATCTGCCGTTTCCAGCTACAATAGTCATTTACAACATTAACAATGTCGACACTGTATTTCTGATCAATTTGATGTTATTTTAATGGACAACAACAAAAAAAAGTGCTTTTCTTTCAAAAACAAGGAAATGTCTAAGTGACCCCAAACTTTTGAACGGTAGTGTATGCCAAACAAAAAAACATTGATTTCAACATTTATACACAAGGGCTACATTGAAAAATGTACACAGAAAATGTCACAAAAACATTTACTGGAAGAACTGTGCAGATGCAAAGTTTGGTAACAGAATTACAGTAAAATCTCCCTCCGTTTTTTTGTGACCATGTTTTCCAAAAACTCTTAAATAACTGCTCCGAATTAAGATTCAAAGATGTCTGCAGAAAGAATGAGGAGTCACCTATGACATGACACCTTGAGTTAAAAAACATATATATTTTTGTTGTTGTTGAACTACAGTAAGTTAAGAGGATTTACATCCGGTAATGGAATTACGGTAAAAGAATTACATCATGGGACCCTGATCTGTATTATACAGAAATGCATAATTATGAATATCATTATCTCCATGGTCATGTATCCTGAATAAGTACACAAAAAGGTAGAAATATGCAATATCCTCATTTGCATATTTGGGTATTATTCTACACACTGACAATTATTCTAATGAGCTCCGCCCCCCAAACAAGACCACATTTGGTTGGTCCGGACCAGACCAAATCTGAACCAATCATAGACGTCGATGTTTCACAAGTTTGGACATTAAAAAGTAGAGTACAGTACAGGACAGTAGAGTGGAGTTCAGTACACTACAGTAGATATGTTCAGTACAATACATTATACTGTACTTTAGTGTGCTCTACTGTGCTGAAACTTTACTGTACAGTACTTTTCTTTACTGTCTGTCTGTCTGTCTGTGTATCCTTCCAAAATGAGTTGGTGAAATTATCCTCAAAAGGAGGGTATAATCCCAGCAACATGGGTGTTATTATGAATCACTGTAAAAACATTACGGCTGATAACACAATGCACCTAACATCACTGAAACACAACACAAGTAAATAGGTTGTCTATGTTTCATTTGGATTTTAGACAGAAAAGCAAAGTGAATTTAACACAAACTCAGGAGGTTTTAAGTTATCTTTGGGGTTGGAAGCGTGTTGAATACTAAACGTAATTGGAGCTACAGTAGTTCTGTGTTGATCCGTAGTGTGAATTACATGTGAAACTCTGTTACAAATCTATGCTACTTTATACTGCGTCACATATAAAAACCTAAAAGAGGCTGACAGATAACGATGGCTGTGGTCTCAATCTATAGAGAGAGGCCTCTGAAGGTCAATGTTTCTGGACAGTGTAACGTTGTGTATCACACAAAACATCTAATGACCAAAGACTGAGATACTTTAAACAGTAGGACTGTAGAGGAACTATCATCTGGGCCTTGCTACAAGAGGCACTGACACCGAACAACATAACATTCAGCCATTTCATGTCAATGAATTCTCACTCTCCACAATCCTAAAAACAGAGCTAAAATTGGGAAGCATTTTAAAAAACGAGTAATTCCAGTGATTATTTTAAACTTGTTATGTTTCTCTGTCCTCTGGTGCTGTTGCATTGTCTAACAAATAACTTACTGAATGTTCAAGGCTGTTCTTGATTCAATCAGGTTTCAGCTGTGAAACTGTACAACTGACAGATTCCAAGACCCCAAAACCCAGTCAATGCGAAGAGGGGGGTGGGATGTGCCCCTAGCAAATCTACAATGGGGTGGGGTGTCTGTAAAACCATAGCTTACAGCAAAACAGACAGGTGATAGTATGATGGGTAAAATGTTACAATAGGCACACATTCCAAGCCCATGCGGTGTCATAAGATTGACTACTCTTAAAACATGGTAATATATATTTAAAATGTAAAATAAATAATTACACATAATCGAATTGATTATTTTGCGGTCGACCAACACACAACTCTACAAGTAAAATATTATTCTGCTTCTCTCATTATTCACCCAGTTACTGTGGAAAAAGACAATATTAGGCCTATAGTATTGAAGAAGTGCGCTCCATCAAATCGCATGTTTGCTGCATGTCGCCCATTCCACAGCGCGAGCTCGAGATGATCACTGAAACGTTCGAATCTACTCGTCAAAATATTCTAATAATGATGCATTACCTTTTGCTGTGTTTCGATGTGCGTGGATGTTATCTCTATGGAACCTCTAAATACTTGAATCCTTCGGTTTTTCAGGTTGCAACGGGGAGCGCTCATGACTTGAGCAGCAGAGGAAGCACTGTCCTTGTCGGCAACTTTCTTGCAGTGGTGAGTTTACTCCACAAAGTAGCAAGGAGATCTTAATTAAAGGGGAGGGCGGCAGTGACGTTTAGCCGACATTTTTCCTGTTAAAACTCATTATCCGTCAACTTCAAAGTTGCACATACTGGTAATTCATAGACATAAATGCAATCTTTTGACTACACAACATTGCTTTTGTGCAAGACATTTAAGAAACGGAATAAGCCTACTGTTTAAAGAATGGACACCTTGCAATCAGGTAATTTTATTTAATTATACTTATGCAATTGTTTTAAAAACATTCCCTATTGCCTACAAAATAACAAAAAAACTACACAGTATGTGCAATGTGTAACCTGCAGTTTAGTGTGCCTTTAGTTAGGTTAGGGTAGCTTTAGTTAGGCTAGGTTAAGTTAGGTTAGGTGCATGGGTGGAAAAAGGTAATATAATGTGGGCTTCAATAGAACTACTGATACAATAGACCCAAACAACCTGATGACAGATCAGAATTTTAAATAGCTACCAAAAAATGTGGATGTTCAGGTGTAACCAAGATGTGGTCCTGGATTTTCCTCCCAACCCCCCCTCACCCTGCCTGACACACACATATATTACACATTTTTCACATTAGTTCAAGTTCCAGGGGTATCATGAATCACACACATTGTTATTCAAAAATCAAAGGCAGCTCAGATTATAGATAATAAATGATGAACTTTGGAGATCATGAGTGCACAGTGCAATAACAATGTAAATCCTGCCGTCAACGAGTATGATTCTTTTACGGGCGGCAGGTAGCAGAGTGGTTAGAGCGTTGGACTTGTAACCGGAGAGTTGCAAGTTCGAATCCCCGAGCTGACAAGGTAAAAATCTGTCGTTAACCCACTGTTCCCCGGGTGTCGATTAAGGCATCCCCCCGCACCTCTACTGATTCAGAGGCGTTGGGTTAAATGCGGGAGACACATTTCAGTTGAAGGCATTCGGTTGTACAACTGACTAATAATGGTGACTTTGATATCATCACAAGCTTTAATTCTCAAAATGGAAGACATTTTACACTAGACAAACTTTTAGTTCTAAAATCAAAGAGAAGCTTTTGTGTTGTGTGAGAAATCTAGACAACAGTGGAGTTTCCTTTCCCTCAAAAACAATCTGACTGATGCGGACAGGAAATGGGACAGGAAGTAGCCTTGGGGAAACAGGAGGTGCCTGAGACAATACAGATTCTGAGGATTGGCCCCCAGCTGCAATTTTAAGTCTGAAAAAGGATACAGTCACACATAAACGTTCCTTATCGACGGAGAAAAACAAACATTGCAGTTAAAATGGGAACTTATACTTGGAAATGAAGATTAGGAATCAAGAGCATCAGCCGCGAAGGTCTTTTAAAATCAGGAGACAACTTCTCTTTATTTAGCGTATGTGTTGCAGTGAACATGATGTCTCTCCATTTTTGGAAACGTGTCTGAAAATCCTACCAAAAGACAGTTAGAATTCAATTAAACCACATGCCTAATAATAACTTTATTTGTTTATAAAGACCAAATCAGGACAGGCAAGACCAAAGTATAACTGAGGTAATGACCTTTTAACAGCTAAACACGTTTCATGACCCCTAAGGTTATAACAAGCTATAATAGATTATGACTGATTATAATGATTCCTTTTTAAGGGTCAGACAGGAGCTTGTATTCCCTCAGGCGTTGTTATGCTGCCATCTCTCCTCCCCTGTGACTGTCATTAGGAGCCTCAGTGGGCCATTCACTGTACAAAAGAACATTTGTCTTGGTGCATTATGCTAATTCACTTCCTAACAAACTGACAACATTCCATTGTTCTAACCCAGCGTTTTCCCGACACTTGGTGCAAGTTAAGTTTTTTTTTCTTCCCCCTAACACTACACATGTGATTCAAATGATCAGAGCTTGATGATTAGTTGATTATTCGAATCAGCTGTGTAGTGTTAGGGCAAAAAAAACCAAAACGTCCACCGAGTTCAGGAAACACCGCTCTAAACGCTGACGGCTTCCAAACACTGAAATGTTATGACGTTTTACTGCCACTGGGAGGCACTAGATACCAGGTAATATGCTGTAGGAGGTAGGCTGCATGATAGGGTGCCTTCTCTATTGGCAATGGCTATTGTATAATGGCTATTGTATAACACTTCAAATGAAAGCTTAGTCAAATCAACCATGAATATGGAGAAGAAAAATATTTTAATATTGTCTTGAAATTTGTTTTGAAAA
This sequence comes from Hucho hucho, assembly GCA_003317085.1. NCBI lineage: Eukaryota > Metazoa > Chordata > Actinopteri > Salmoniformes > Salmonidae > Hucho > Hucho hucho. The sequence continues at coordinate 25,933 of QNTS01002329.1, read as the reverse complement.
AAATGACACATTTATATACTATTATTATCATCATGAATTCGATATTATACCATTTAATTGAAGGATTGCACCGTGCATACGCTGTCCATTTTTGCTATATGAAAATACCCTGTTAAACCCCTCTGATTCAATGAGTTATAGATCAATGACCAACTAAATGCAGCAAGACAAAAGTTGCAGATCCAAATGATAGTAAATCATACATGTGCATTATTTGTACTGTACACACACACACACACTCTCACACACACACCAAACCCAACACAGAGCGTGTGTCCCAAATTGCACCCTATTTCCTATATAGTTCACTACTTTTGACCAGAGCCTAATGGGCCCTGCACAAATGTAATACACTATATAAGGGAATAGGGTGCCATTTTTAAACACTGCCACACAATTATATACAAACAGTCTCTTCACTCAGAGTTATAGCCTAGGTCTCTTCGTCATCGCTGTGATGTTGTGCTTGTTTCTCCTCTGTCAGGCGGCTCTCATCAATGTTCTCCAGTGAGTCGGCTCTCTGTAGTACAAGGTCAGCCACGTTAATAGACGGTAAGGTGTTCTGCTCCGGATGAATCCAGGGCTTCAGGTTAGGGTTGTGCTTCCTCTTCCACTCTGGATACTTCTGACAGGCCTTGTAGATCTTCTTCATGGCCTAGGGGGAAGGAGCACAAATATTCAGATTCTAAATGAATGTGTTAATTAAGAGTCTCTCAAGTAAGCCTTGTTTTTATATTTGTAACCTTTATGTAACCTTTATTTAACTAGGCAAGTCAGTTAAGAACAATTTCTTATTTACAATGACGGCCTACCGGGGAACAGTGGGTTAACTGCCATGTTCAGAACGACAGATTTTTACCTTGTCAGCTCGGGGGATACGATCTAGCAACCTTCCGGTTACTGGGCCAACGCTCTAACCACTAGGCTACCTGCCGTCTTGCAGCCATGTTCTGAAGGGTTTTATAAGTAGGCAATAAACTGTAAATTATTAGTTTTATAAATTGTTTATAAATGTGTAATAAACAGTTATCACCATGGTATTGCTTTTCATGGTATTCTTGATAGTGATTTTGGAATCATAACAGTCAAAACATCTTTGGGAAATGCATGAACTTCTTGAAACCACTAGATGGAGACAGAGGTATCCAATAATATAGGCTACCCCTGTGCTTTGTTAGGCACACTCTCTCTAGTTCTCGGTTTCAAGATATCACATTTCCAAGACAGATTGCTGATCATAATAATATGATACTATTACCTTTGGTGCTACGAACTGAGACACTCTATTCACCACCCACTTTGGAAGGGAGCCTGCAGTCCAAACAAAAACATGAAACAGGCTTTTATACAGACAGTGGCAAGTCAAATTCAAGGACTTTCAAGTACTTTTTCAAGCATTAAGACTTATTTTCAAGGACCATCAATTTGTAATAGTTCTTATAATGCAATTGTTTCTAGTTGGCACCTGATAGCAGTATATCGCAAAAACCTCATGGAAGAAAAACCATACATAAAATCCCCACCTAGTATTCATCACTACCTTACAAGTTCTACTCAATAATACGTTGTTTCACTACTTATTTACTACATACATAGGTGGTAAGTCAGTACTGAGGATGTTGTAATATCAGTAGTGATGAGCAGAGGGACATGTCTACTGGCGAACCAACATTCCCTATTCGCATTACTACACAATTCCAGTTTAATGACTGTGTTTTTATTGGGCATTTGGGAATCTTCTAATTAATAGCTACGAAAAAGCGTCGTGCGTCCGACTGGCAGCTTTGCGTGTTGTCGGCTGGAGAAGGACGGGTGGGCTGTGTGAGGAAAACAGCACAGGAACGGCCACCAGCACCGCTAGCGGCATATCGCCGGCGACCTGTCAACGAGGCGATTGGCAAAACAGCTCTGGAGGTTGTTGCAGAGAACAAGTAATATAATGTAGAACTGGCGCCAGCGGGATGGAGCGTTGTGTCTTCACCCCATCATGTGGCTCTACATGCTCGCAATGTCCAAGTCTTGACACATTTTGTAGCAACATACACGGTGTGGGTTGGTTGGGTCCAGTGATATAGTGGTAAAAAAACGGTGGGTAAACTATACTGAACAAAAATATAAAACGCAAAATGTAAAGTGTTGGTCCTGAAATGTTCCATACACACCAAAGACAGGCTTGACTCTACATTTCCCCGGGATTTTAGCTGTCAACGTGACGTTTGACGTGCCCTAGTCAGCCAGTTCTGTACCTGCCTGGCTGAGTGGCAGTGTGTGGAATGAGCCGGCTCGCCTGGAAACCACAGCGAGGAACGGGAGGAAATGAAACTCTGTAGTCTACCTGGAAATATAATTCGCAAGACCAATATATTTTTATCATATTTTTCATAAACATATTTCATCATTATCTGTTCTCCTCCCATTTAATTCAAATACTTTTAAAGTACCAACGTTAGAAAATGTCTTATTCCAGTGCTTGATTCCAGTGCTTGATTCCAGTGCTTGATTCCAGTACTTAATTCCAGTGCTTGATTCCAGTACTTAATTCCAGTGCTTGATTCCAGTACTTGATTCCAGTGCTTGATTCCAGTACTTGAATTTCAGAGTGCCAAGCACCTTGTGCAAACCCTGATGAAAGTTGAACACCAATATAATAGCGCAAAAGCATTTCTATTTGGCAGGCCTATGAATAAAACACACTGCTTGCTTCCTGTTGTTTTGTTCCTGCAGGACCCCTGGTTTACAGTATGCAGAACAGAAGTCTTGATATAGTTCCTGCAGTACATCTGGTTTACAATATACAGAACAGAAGTCTTGATATAGTTCCTGTGCAACCCCTTGTTTACAATATACAGAACAGAAGTCTTGATATAGTTCCTGCAGTACCCCTGGTTTACAGTAAGGACAGTATACAGTACATAGTTCATGCAGGACCTCTGGTTTACAGTAAGGACAGTATACAGTAGATACAGTTCATGCAGGACCTATAGTTTACAGTAAAGGCAGTATACAGTAGATACAGTTCATGCAGGACCTATAGTTTACAGTAAGGACAGTATACAGTAGATATAGTTCATGCAGGACCTATAGTTTACAGTAAGGACAGTATACAGTACATAGTTCATGCAGGACCTCTGGTTTACAGTAAGGACAGTATACAGTACATAGTTCATGCAGGACCTCTGGTTTACAGTAAGGAGAGTATACAGTAGATATAGTTCCTGCAGGACCTATAGTTTACAGTAAGGACAGTATACAGTACATAGTTCATGCAGGACCTATAGTTTACAGTAAGGAGAGTATACAGTAGATATAGTTTCTGCAGGACCTCTGGTTTACAGTAAGGACAGTATACAGTAGATATAGCTCATGCAGGACCTATAGTTTACAGTAAGGACAGTATACAGTAGATACAGTTCCTACAGGACCTCTCGTTTATAGTAAGGACAGTATACATAACAGAAGTGTGACGATAGTGTGCCGGCTGTATTCCATGTCATGAATATGAGCTTTGCAACGCACGCGCACACACACACACACACACACACACACACACAGTCTCTTCACACTCAAGGACATAAATTAGGCTAGACTGTTGTTAAATTACA
>QNTS01002328.1:215876-251080 GCA_003317085.1 Hucho hucho | reverse complement strand
ATATATATACAGTGGGGAGAACAAGTATTTGATACACTGCCGATTTTGCAGGTTTTCCCACTTACAAAGCATGTAGAAGTCTGTAATTTTTATCATAGGTACTCTTCAACTGTGAGTGACGGAATCTAAAACAAAAATCCAGAAAATCACATTGTATGATTTTTAAGTAATTAATTTGCATTTTATTGCATGACATAAGTATTTGATACATCAGAAAAGCAGAACTTAATATTTGGTACAGAAACCTTTGTTTGCAATTACAGAGATCATACGTTTCCTGTAGTTCTTGACCAGGTTTGCACACACTGCAGCAGGGATTTTGGCCCACTCCTCCATACAGACCTTCTCCAGATCCTTCAGGTTTCGGGGCTGTCGCTGGGCAATACGGACTTTCAGCTCCCTCCAAAGATTTTCTATTGGGTTCAGGTCTGGAGACTGGCTAGGCCACTCCAGGACCTTGAGATGCTTCTTACGGAGCCACTCCTTAGTTGCCCTGGCTGTGTGTTTTGGGTCGTTGTCATGCTGGAAGACCCAGCCACGACCCATCTTCAATGCTCTTACTGAGGGAAGGAGGTTGTTGGCCAAGATCTCGCGATACATGGCCCCATCCATCCTCCCCTCAATACGGTGCAGTCGTCCTGTCCCCTTTGCAGAAAAGCATCCCCAAAGAATGATGTTTCCACCTCCATGCTTCACGGTTGGGATGGTGTTCTTGGGGTTGTACTCATCCTTCTTCTTCCTCCAAACACGGCGAGTGGAGTTTAGACCAAAAAGCTCTATTTTTGTCTCATCAGACCACATGACCTTCTCCCATTCCTCCTCTGGATCATTCAGATGGTCATTGGCAAACTTCAGACGGGCCTGGACATGTGCTGGCTTGAGCAGGGGGACCTTGCGTGCGCTGCAGGATTTTAATCCATGACGGCGTAGTGTGTTACTAATGGTTTTCTTTGAGACTGTGGTCCCAGCTCTCTTCAGGTCATTGACCAGGTCCTGCCGTGTAGTTCTGGGCTGATCCCTCACCTTCCTCATGATCATTGATGCCCCACGAGGTGAGATCTTGCGTGGTGCCCCAGACCGAGGGAGATTGACCGTCATCTTGAAATCCTTCCATTTTCTAATAATTGCGCCAACAGTTGTTGCCTTCTCAAGCTGCTTGCCTATTGTCCTGTAGCCCATCCCAGCCTTGTGCAGGTCTACAATTTTATCCCTGATGTCCTTACACAGCTCTCTGGTCTTGGCCATTGAGGAGAAGTGGAGTCTGTTTGATTGAGTGTGTGGACAGGTGTCTTTTATACAGGTAATGAGTTCAAACTGGTGCAGTTAATACAGGTAATGAGTGGAGAACAGGAGGGCTTCTTAAAGAAAAACTAACAGGTCTGGTTGGTAGGTGATCAAATACTTATGTCATGCAATAAAATGCAAATTAATTATTTAAAAATCATACAATGTGATTGTCTGGATTTTTGTTTAGATTCCGTCTCTCACAGTTGAAGTGTACCTATGATAAAAATTAGACCTCTACATGCTTTGTAAGTAGGAAAACCTGCAAAATCGGCAGTGTATCAAATACTTGTTCTCCCCACTGTATATAAAAGCACATATTTCAACCCACACGGACAGGAAGAGAACACCTGGTCCCAGATCTGTTTGTGCTACTGCATTGCCCTCTCTGATGGTCATTTTGGCGCAACAATGACCCATAGGAGTTGGTGAGACAGCACAAACAGATCTGGGACCAGATTGGGAAGAGGAGAATAACCTAGCTCAGCAACAACAACACCCATAAAAACACTGATTTCAACCCACATGGATGGGAAGAGATAGCCTAGTCCCAGAACTGTTTGTGCTGGTATCAGCTGTCTTCCATGTTCGGCTTGACAATGACCATAGAAGTTAGCAAGACAACACAAACAGGAAACAGGGTATCTGTCACTTTCGCATCCATGTGGGTTGAAATCAGTGCTTTTGTAGTTTATGTACCAAATTGTGTAGAGTGTAGTGCTCATGTATAAAGAGAAAGCTAGCCAGTGCATGTGAGGTGACTGGGGCCCATCCAGGCTATGGTGATTAGACTGACACACAGATCTGTCCTATTTACAGTTTACAGTGTGGAAGGACTATGAGCTGCCAGGACAGCGTGGGGCTAGATTCCAGCCAGCCACTGTGGAATCTAGCCTTGGCACGTCCTGGCTAACCTAACCCTGTCTGTGGGTCTGACACAGCAGTCCCAGCACCAGTGGTTTTGGGCTACGGGCACACAGACACAAGCAAGCGCTTAAACACGCGCGCGTACGTACGTACATACGCATGCACACACACCGACACATGCGGACACAGGTAGATTTACACCTTCTTATTCGCACCTAAGTCCAACACCCACCCACACACAGACAGACAGACAGGCCTTACAAAGAACTTCTAGCCAGCATTGGCTCTGGGATGTGTGTTATTTTAGCCTATACTTTGTCTAAAAACTCTACTATTCCTGCACTGTTCTAATAGAAGGCTGAGAGCAGTGTATGAAGGATCAGGGCTAGGGGTGTGCATGTCTGTGTGGCACACAATGGCTGTTTGAAATTCAAAAGACAAATGAAGGTTTTTCTTTTCCCTCGGTCGTATCAATTACGCTGCAATGACCTCGTATCAGCTGACTATTTAAGCCTTTTAACTTGTACACTTCCATTTGACATGATCCTGACGGGATCAGCAGGGTTTATGTCTGTATTACAGCACTGACTAGTCCACATTCCTGCTGCTGCCCTCCCATGCAATGTTCCCCTCACCCCACCCCAAGTCTCACTCACAGACACACACACACACACACACGTACAGAGAGAGGCAGGGACGTACACATGTGAACGTACACATGCACGCACACACACGTGCGCACACACACACACTATCGCTCCTAACCATCCCTCCTAACCAACCAACCAACCAACTATCTATTCACAGTCCTGCCCCCTCAGGCATTCTAATCTTTTAATTGAATCTTTTGTAATTATAATGAAATAACTGCAGAGTTCCATTAGCAAGAGAGAATGATCTGCAGTTCCATTAGGACAGAGAAGGATCTGAACTGCTCGGTGTGACAGTGGTCACAGGAACCACTTAGCAGTCTGTGGCTACATCTCAAATGGCACAATATTTCCTATATAGTCCGTATGGGCCCTGGTCAAAAGCAATGCACTATATAGGGGACTAGGGTGCCATTTGAGGCACATCCTGTCTTTTCCTCCCAGCTAGATAGTTATAGGACCTGTTTCAATTAGCTCATCAATTCACATTGAACAGTACATTAAGGGAAAACAAAGAGTTTTGTGTGTGTGTGTGTGTGTGTGTACAATGAGGAGAGAGAAGAGAGATCCAATCGAAACAATCGACATGCGACCAGTTAGACTGACCCTATTGGTTATGAAAAAAGAGGGATCCTTTCCAATAAAACCTTATTACATGTATTACAGCTACATTTCTAGATCCTTCTATGTACAAGAACATATTAGTAAAGCAAAAGGCGGAAAATCATTGTTGCGTCATCCTTCGGCATCTCATAGGAAGTTGACTAATTTCGTCTTGACGTCTGAATACGCTATTATCGTATGTCTCCATAATCCTTTTCCTGTCCATAAAATTTGAGAAGAAATTGCGTTATCCTTGCAGCACAGGAACATAGAAAGTGAAGAAACAGCAGATACACCTTTCTTCATACTGTCAAATATGGTCCAGTATGAGTCATTTCACAATCACTACACCATTTTCCTTTCCATGCAGCCCTGACGTATTACTACAAGATACATTACATCAGACACTTGAAGAGCAGTAGGCTATGCAATAACAGCCATTTGAAAGGCTCCTCTCTCCTCCTTCTTAAAAGGCAGACAAGGACACCAAACATGTTGTGGATCTGACATTGGCCAGCCCCTAGCCTCTCTGTAACCTCTGACATTGGCCAGCCCATAGCCTCTCTGTAACCTCTGACATTGGCCAGAAGAGAAGAAGGAGTCTCCAATCACCAGATAGAAAACAGGATAGCTGATCATGACCACACACTAAAAGTCCACTTGATTCTAACCAGACAGACTAACAGCAATGACACTGCAACCACAAGGAAATCCAAAATCTACCCCACTGATTTCCAGATTTGCTTTTGATTAACTTTTCTTTAATAGCATGGTGTCTGTTTGTCAGAATTGTAATAAACTGACGATAATAACGTAACTCAACAATGAATCACCATGTTGGTAACGTTTGGATTGCGTATAGAGAAAACATATGAGTTGTGGGAAAAAATCTTGGATTAAAAATTACGTTCAAACCTTTATTAAATAAAAAAATAAGAAACAAACCGGATATCTAGGACAAATGTAAGAAATAGTGTCACGCTTTAAACAGCTCACTGGGAAAAGAGTCAAGGAGTCATGAATGTTGTTCATTTTATTAAAGTAGGGCTGAGTAGAGACACTCATAGCTGAGTGTCTCTACTTTGGAGAGTTTAGCTCGTTAGCTCGCTGCTAGCCCCCCTGGCTGTGTCCCAAATGGCACCCTATTCCCTTCATAGTGCGCTACGCTTGATCAGGACCCATACGCCATAGCAGTGCACTATGAAGGGCATAGGGTATCATTTGGGACTTAGTCGCTGTGCTCTGCAGCTGGCCAGGCCTAATGAGAGAGAGATCAGACTTAAACATCAATTCATCTGCCTCATTGAAGAGGACAATGAGGGGCAACTGGTTCAGCAAGGTTAAATAAAGGTTAAATAAAACAAATAAAAGTAAGGAGAGCTATCATGGCTGCTGCTCGTGTAGGACGGGGCCACCTTGTTTACTACGGGCACAGAGGGACAGAAACAGCACACCGCACACACATGGACGCACACACACACACATACACACACACACACACACACACACACACACACACACATGCACAGCAACACCGACTGATCGTTCTGCCTACCCTCAGGGCAACCTGGCCCCTCTCTCTCTCTCTCTCTCTCTCTCTCTCTCTCTCTCTCTCTCTCTCTCTCGACTCTCTCTCTCGACTCTCTTTCCAGGAAAAAAGAAAAATACAAATATATTTTGGACCTGACCGGATACTTTTTAAATGTGTGTGTGGGGGTCAGAGTGGAAGACTAGTGAGGTCTCTGATTGACTAAATAAACACATCTCCTCTTGTTATCATGAGAGCTCCCTGGCTGGCTGTAGAAGAGAGGAGATGAGAGGGGAGGAGAGAGGAGAACAGGAAAGAAAGAAGAAAGCAAAGCAAAAGAGAGGAGAGGCTGGCTGGCTGGTCTGCATGGAGTCCCTCTAGGCCTCCCCTGGCCTGACAGAGCATCTGTCTTCATTAAAGAGAGCCCAGTGTGCATGACAGCCACTGAAACGCTGGTGTCTTCACGAGTAATGAAGACAGATGACTGCCCCCAAGAACCCGTAAAAAGGAGAAGAAAAAAAAGCAGAAGGTTGAACAAATCAAATCTGAAAAAGCAATGCTTAGGGAGAATCCAACACAGCAGTTTTTCAACAAACTAATCGGGAAGGGTTACAGAGAAGCAACAATTGAACTAGCTAGTCTGTTTTGTAGTTTGACGGTGTGTTGCGTCTTTCTTCTTAGTTGTGTCATTTGTGGCTTGCTCCCTACAAGACAACATCACTACATCACTCCCCCACTCCTTCTTTTCCACACAGATTCTCTTTCTGCCAGCCCCATAGGTCCCCTGGATGCCTATGGAAATGGCCTTAAGTTTTGTCTGTCCGAGACAGGCCTGTTGTTAATAAAGCCAGAGGAGTGTCTGAAATCTGGGACAGAGGGAAGGAGGGAGCGAGGGAGGAAAAATGAAAACTCTGGCAGAGAAAAAGACAGCGAGAAAATACCCTTTGGCTCTTCTGAAGCCTAGCAACATTTCAAGTTACTAATTTATTCATCAATTTAACCACTGAATAATTCATCTACTTATTCATTTATAGCTATTTAGCTCCAGAGAAATATCGTTAACAGCAACAACACTTCCAAGTAAAAACACAGGGAGCAAAGAAATTATTTTAGAACCCCACTTTTTATCTTCTTCATGTGAAAACGTACTACTTTCACAACCGCTGCAGTTCCCACGTGTCAAGCTCAGGCTGTCACAGTGGCGAGTGTGACGAGAGCAAGACATGTACAGTAATCTGCAAGGCTGACGTTGTGTCCTAAGTGTCAGGGTTTTCTTACTGTGTCCCTCTCTCTTTTCCTCTCCCTCTGTCGTCTGTACTTTCTAACTTGGCACAGGCAACCCCACAAGGTCCGAACTCAGGTGCCTGGCATTATCACAGTGAGCCTGAACCTCTCAGAAATCAAACAAACACACACAGACACACACACACACACACACACACACACACACACACACACACACACACACACACACACACACACACACAGCTCTGTGGTACGGTGTGCTCTAGACCCTCTAGCCTTGACAGTCAGCTCCCTAGTTAGAGCAGTCCTCCCTGGGGCGAACAACAAGCCCAGCGGCACACACTGAGTCCAGCATCCAGCTAGCTCAGCGGGAGAGCGTGACACAGGACATGCAAACAGGATACCATTGACTTACATTGAACGCTGGCGCTGCCGGTCCAGGTGAAGTGGTCCAGGCCCGCGAAGAAGGGGCTCGCCTTCCGCAGCATGCACGTACCCCGGCTGGTGACATCATAAAGCTGGCGTGGGCCCATCCCCAGAGCTTCCATACAGTCAAACATGGTGGTGGAGCTTTAACCCTCCTTTTACTGTTACAGTACCCCTTCCCTAGTCCCAACCTCCTGAGAACACACAGACAAACCCTGATGCTCTACCTACCCCTGTTCCTTCCTCCTGGAGTAGCTAGGTCACCTCACTGTAGTACAACAACAACAACAACAACAGCGAAGGTCCCGGTTCAAACCCCTCCTGTAGCTCTGATGTGTTGCTGCCTCCTGCTACCTTTTCCCTTCCTTCCTTCCTTCATTCCTTCCTTCCTTCCTTCTCTCTCTCTCTATCGCCTGTTCTCTCCTTTCCTTCTGGAACTTCTGTTCCCCCTTTTCCCTTCCCCTTGTCTGGAATGCAGGGCTGGTTCCTGCCTGGCTGTGGCTGTTCCTCTGAGCTCTGTGTTGCTCTATCGTCTCCCCTCGCCCTAGGGCAAGCTGCTCCCTGTCTGCTGTAACAGACCTAAATAACAGCTCCCTCTCTTTCACACAGCCCTCTCTCTCTCTCTCTCTCTCTCTCTCTCTCTCGCTCTCACTGCTGTGTCCCAGACATACACAGCACAGTGGAGTGAACCAACTGCCTCAGCCTGAGAGCGAGAGGGGGTGGAGAGAGAGAGAGAGAAAGAGAGAGGATCTAGAGGGAGGGGTTGGAGAGAGAGAAAGAGAGTGAGAGAGCGAGAGAGAGAGAGAGGAGGAGGGATGGGGAAGAGGAGGGGAGGGGGCCAGAGCCCTTTGCTGCTAGGAGGGGACTGATTTGGTTAGAGGACAAAACTTTATTCCATTCTTCTCTCTCCACTCCTCTCTTTTTGTCCACGGCTTTCTTTTGTGTTTCATATTTCAGCCTGAACGCAAACAAACACAACCCCTCTCCTCCTCTGCCCTATTCAGATCCCTCTCCTCCTGTTGGTTGTCTCCATTCGTCTTTGCACTGCACCTCCCCCATTTCCCCTGCAGCCAATATGAGTCCCCTCCCTCCCTGCCTGACCCCCGTCTCTAATCATAACCATATTAAAGTCTGGACAGGCAGAAAGACAGGCAGGCACAGAGAAAGAGAGAGGGAGAGAGGGAGAGAAAGGGGGAGGGAGAGAGAGAGAACTATGCTGAACCCAGATGCCAGGCTAAATCCCTCCCTTTTGTCTATCTTTTTCTCTCTCTCACTCCCTCTTTCCCCCTCTATATCCTTCTCCCCCTTCTTCTCTCTCTCTACCTCACTCTCTTTCTGTCTCTCCTTCCCCTTTTTCTCATTCTTTCTGTTTTTCTCTCTATCCTCCTCTCTCTCTCTGGCAGTGCTTTAACGGTGATGAATGAGAGCCTGCGTGGCTCAATCGCTTCAGTGCATTAAGTCAGATAAAAACCGTCAATACATACACACACACACAAACACACATACACACTGTGAGATTGGCAGTGAACACACTCCTTTCAAACTCATCTGACCTTCAAGTCAAAACAAATATTTAACTGGAGCTAACTAGAGAGAAATAAGAGAGAAAAATAAAATGAATATAAACAGGGAAAATAATGGTAACACTTTCTATAAAAATAATTATTTGATTTATTATAATGCTTCATTAGTTAGTGTCATAACACATTTTATTTGTATTATATGACATTATAGGACAAAATATGAAATAAAAGGTTTCTAATAGAAGATGTGTCGTGCCAACATGACACACCTGAAAGGTAATTGCACCACCAGACACAGACACACGAGTCATGCCTCACATTCTAAACCACCAGTCAACATTCCTAAAGCGTGAAACACACCGAGAAGCTCACTGCGGATAGACTGCCTATAGGTACTTATCACAGTGGGAGGCCGTTTCTTCTCTTGCTAGAACAAAAGCGGTACCTGCTGCGTGCCGACCCAGTAACGACAAACCTGCAGTTTCTACTTGTAGAATCGCAATGCTCGTCAGTGACCAACAACTTGACTTTGAGCCAATCAGAGAGCAAGAACCCCCAACAGGAGTGACAAATGGAGTTAGTCCCCCCTTTGCTGCTATAACAGCCGCCACTCTTCTGGGAAGGCTTTCCACTAGATGTTGGAACATTGCTGAGGGGACTTGCTTCCATTCAGCCACAAGAGCGTTAGTGAGGTCAGGCACTGATGTTGGGTGATTAGGCCTGGCTCGCAGTATGCGTTCCAATTCATCCCAAAGGCATTCGATGGGGTTGAGGTCATGGCTCTGTGCAGGCCAGTCAAGTTCTTCCACACCAATCTTGACAAACCATTTCTGTATTGACCTCACTTTGTGCATGGGGCATTGTCATGTTGAAAAATGAAAGGGCCTTCCCCAAACTGTTGTCACAAAGTTGGAACCGCAGAATTGCCTAGAATGTCATTGTATGCTGTAGCGTTAAGATTTCACTTCACTGGAACTAAGGGGCCTAGCCCGAACCATGAAAAACAGCCCCAGTCCATTATTCCTCCTTCACCAAACTTTACAGTTGGCACTATGCATTGGGGCAGGAAGCATTCTCATGGCATCCGCAAACGCAGATTTGTCCGTCGGACTGCCAGATGGTGAAGCGTGATTCATCACTCCAGAGAACGCGTTTCCACTACTCCAGAATCCAATGGCGGCAATCTTTACACTCTCCAGCCAACGCTTGGCATTGCGCATGGTGATCTTAGGCTTGTGTGCGGCTGCTCGGCCATGGAAACCCATTTCATGAAGCTCCCAACAAACATTTCTTGTGCTGACGTTGCTTCCAGAGGCAGTTTGGAACTTGGTAGTGAGTGTTGAAACCGAGGACAGACCTTTTTTTTTATGCGCTATGCACTTCAGCACTCGGCGATCCCGTTCTGTGAGCTTGTGTGGCCTACCACTTCACGGCTGAGCCGTTGTTGCTCCTAGATGTTTCCACTTCACAATCACAGCACTTACAGTTGACCGGGGCAGTTCTAGCAGGGCATAAATTTGACGAACTGACTTGTTGGAAAGGTGGCATCCTATGACGGTGCCACGCTGAAAGTCATTCTACTGCCAATGTTTGTCTATGGAGATTGCATGGCTGTGTGCTCAATTTTATACACCCGTTGTGGCTGAAATAGCCAAATCCACTAATTTTAAAGGGTGTCCACATACTTTTGTATATATAGTGTATATTGTGCTAACTAGTGAATAGGCTAACGTTAGCTAGTTAGCTAAACATTTGTCTATGGGCTGGCAGGGACAGTATGGGATTATGGAGAGTTAATTAAATTGTTTATTCTTCATGTTGCTAGGTAGTTATCTAGCTGTGGCCATCTGGCTAGTATGAACAAGGGCTTTCTACAAAATAGAAACATTAGCGCAGCTAGCTATTAAATGAAGACTAAGCAACATATACAGACATGCATTACCAAACAACGCTACTGCCACCTTCTGGTTTGGAGTATTTTAACAAGGCTGAGTGGCTGATGACTTCATGGTCTTTGCTGTGTGAACACAAAAGAGATTGACTGCTGACACTCTGTTCAGAGGTGCTAAGTACTGCAGGCAAACATTTGACAATCCTACCGGTGTGTCTGAGCTATTAGAGTTTCATCTTCCCTTCAACTCACTATAGCTTTTCATATAGCTTCAAAGAAACCCTGCAACCCTGCTCTGCAATCAGAATGATTTACACTCAGTCTCAAATGAGGGGTCAAAAGTAGTCCACTAATTACCGTAGGCAATAGGGTGCCATTTGGGACACAGGCAAAGTGATGTATATTGAATCAATAGCCAATCTATGACCAATAAATAAGACTGACACTGGTTCAACTGTTGAGCAGTAGACAGACACTGGCTGGTTGTCCCATAAAACAAACAACTGAACACAATACAATTGGATGAGGAGGAGGGATTCACCATAGAATGAGCTCATGCTTTGTGCACTCCCTGCCTGAACATCCATCGCCCCTGTCAGACTGGTGGAAGTGGTACGACCCATCAGGCAGCAACAACACCATTTCCTGTCAATCTGTGCTGCTGGCTGGCTGGCTGGGCTCTCTCCATAAACACACACACACACACACACACACACACACACACACACACACACACACACACACACACACACACACACACACACACACACACACACACACACACACACACTGACAAACCATCAAACAGGCAAAGCGTCAATATAGGACTAAGATTGAATCCTACTACACTGGCTCCAACACTCACCGGATGTGCCAGGGCTTGCAAACTATTACAGACTACAAAGGGAAGCACAGCCCCTAGCTGCCCAGTGAAACAATCCTATCAGACGTGCCATATTACTTCTATGCTCGCTACAAGGCAAGCAACACTGAAGCATGCATGAGAGCATCAGCTGTTCCGGACGACTGTGTTATCACGGCCTCCGTAGCCGATGTGAGTAAGACCTTTAAACAGGTCAACATTCACAAGGCCGCAGGGCCAGACGGATTACCAAGACGTGTACTCCGAGTATGTGCTGACCAACTGGCAAGTGTCTTCACTGACATTTTCAAACTGTCCCTGACTGAGTCTATAATATCAACATGTTTCAAGCAGACCACCATAGTCCCTGTGCTCAAGAACACTAAGGTAACCTGCCTAAATGACTACCGACCCGTAGCACTCACGTCTGTAGCCATGAAGTACTTTGAAGGCTGTTCATGGCTCACATCAACACCATTATCCCAGAAACCCTAGACCCACTCCAATTTGCATACTGCCCCAACAGATCCACAGATTATGCAATCTCTGTTGCACTCCACACTGCCCTTTCCTACCTGGACAAAAATAACACCTATGTGAGAATGCTATTCATTGACTACAGCTCAGCGTTCAACACCATAGTGTTCTCAAAGCTCCTCACTAAGCTAAGGACCCTGGGACTAAACACCTCCCTCTGCAACTAGATCCTGGACTTCCTGACGGACCACCCCCCAGGTGGTAAGGGTAGGTAACAACACATCTGCCACACTGATCCTCAACACGGGGGCCCTTCAGGGGTGCGTGCTCAGTCCTCTCCTGTACTCCCTGTTCACCCATGACTGCATGGCCAAGCACGACTCCAACACCATTATTAAGTTTGCCGACGACACAACAGTGGTATAGGCCTGATTACCGACAATGATGAGACAGCCTATAGGGAGGAGGTCAGAGACCTGGCCGGGTGGTGCCAGGATAACAACCTCTCCCTCAACGTGATCAAGACAAAGGACTGAGCACGCCCCCATCAAGTTCCTTGGTGTCCACATCACCAACAAACTATCATGGTCCAAACACAACAAGACAGTCGTGAAAAGGGCACAACAAAGCCTATTCCCCCTCAGGAGACTGAAAAGATTTGGCATGGGTCCTCAGATCCTCAAAAAGTTATACGGCTGCACCATCGAGAGCATCCTGACTGGTTGCATCACTGCCTGGTATGGCAACTGCTCGGCCTCCGACCGCAAGGCAATATGGAGGGTAGTGCGTATGGCCCAGTACATCACTGGGGCCAAGCTTCCTCCCATCCAGGACCTCTATACCAGGCGGTGTCAGAGGAAGGCCCTAAAAATTGTCAAAGACTCCAGCCACCCTAGTCATAGACTGTTCTCTCTGCTACCGCAAGGCAAGCAGTCCAAAAGGATTCTTAACAGTTTCTACCCCTAAGCCATAAGACTCATGAACAGCTAATCAAATGTCTACCCAGACTATTTGCATTGCCCCCCACCCCCTCTTTTACGCTTCTGCTACTCTCTGTTGTTTATCTATGCATAGTCACTTTAATTCTACCTACATGTACATATTACCTAAAAAATTTTTGGGGGGGGCACACGGGGGGCACACGGGGAGTTTGGCTGGGCCAGGTTGGAGACCTGGGCCAGCTCCCCGTGCTTACCAGAGGGAGCATCGCACTGGTAAGGCACCGTGTGAGGCGGTGAAACGCACAGTGTCACCAGTGCGTGTTCACAGCCCGGTGTGCGACATGGAAGCTTCCCGCATCTGTCGAGCTAAGGTGAGCGTTCAGCCTGGAAGGAGTGTGCCGGCTCAGCGCTCTTGGTCTCCAGTACGCCTCCTCGGACCAGGATATTCTGCGCCGGCTCTGCGTACTGTGTCTCCGGTGCGTCTCCACAGCCCAGTACGTCCTGTGCCAGCACCCCGCATTTGCCGGGCGAAATTAACCATTCAGCCAGGACGGGTTTTGCAGGCTGTACGCTCGAGACCTCCAGTGCGCCTCCACGGCCCAGTGTATCCTGTAACTGCTCCCAGCACCAGATCTCCAGTGCTCCCCCACAGCCCGGTCCATCCAGTGCCTGCTCCACGGAACAGTCTTCCTGTGTGTCTCCCCAGCCTGGTCCATCCAGTGGCTGCTCCACGGACCAGTCCTCCTGTGTGTCTCCCCAGCCTGGTCTATCCAGTGGCTGCTCCACGGACCAGTCCTCCTGTGTGTCTCCCACAGCCTGGTCTATCCAGTACCTGCTCCACGGACCAGTCCTCCTGTGTGTCCCTCCAGTGATGATCCGGGGCACGAAGCCTCCAGCGACGATCCAGGGCACGAAGCCTCCAGCGACGATCCGGGGCACGAAGCCTCCAGCGACGATCCGGGGCACGAAGCCTCCAGCGACGATCCGGGGCACGAGGCCCCCAGCCCGGGGTCTCCAGAGATGGTCCCCAGTCCGGGGCCTCCAGAGACGGTCCCCAGTCCGGGGCCTCCAGAGACGGTCCCCAGTCCGGAGCCTCCAGAGACGGTCCGGAGCCTCCAGAGACGGTCCGGGGCCCGCAACGAGGGTGCCCGGACCGGGGCCCGCAACGAGGGTGCCCGGTCCGGGGCCCGCAACGAGGGTGCCCGGTCCGGGGCCCGCAACGAGCCTCCAGAGACGGTCCGGAGCCTCCAGAGACGGTCCCCAGTCCAGGGCCCGCAACGAGGGTGCCCAGTCCAGGGCCCGAAACGAGGGTGCCCAGTCCGGGGCCCGCAACGAGGGTGCCCAGTCCGGGGCCCGCAACGAGGGTGCCCAGTCCATGGTCGGCGGCGAGGGCCCCCACCCCAGAGGCGCCACCAAAGCGGAGGGAGCCAGAGGTGGAGCAGGGTCTACGTCCCGCACCAGAGCCGCCACCGTGGATAGATGCCCACCCAGACCCTCCCCAATAGCTTCAGGTTTTGCGGCCAGAGTCCGCACCTTTGGGGGGGGGGGGAGTACTGTCACGCCCTGACCTGTATGAGCCTTTTTATGTCTCATTTTGGTTTGGTCAGGGTGTGATTTGGCCACCCGTAAGATACAAGATAAAACATAAAGAAACAAAAACCGGCCCATACCGAGAGTTAGTCCCTGTCGACAGATAGCAACAGAGACTAACCCTTGGTATGAATTCATCGGGAAAAAGGGAGGAAAGAAACACCCTTCAAAACTTTGTTTGTAGTTTGTGTATGTGTCTATGCGCTACACAGTTCATGTCCGATCTTTGTTCATTGCTTTTGTTTTGGTGAGTTAAACTTAATAAACATGTTTTTCTCAACCCGGCACGCTGCGCCTTGGTCCGTCCTTGAAGATCGTGACAGACTCTGTACCGGTACCCCCTGTATAAAGACTCTCAACTGTTATTTTACTGCTGCTCTTTAATTATTTGTTATTTTTTACTTATCTATGTTTAATTAACACTTATTTTTCTTAAAAACGGCATTGTTGGTTAAGGGCTTGTAGGTAAGCATTTCACTGTAAGGTCTACACCTGTTGTATTCGGCGCATGTGACAAATACGATTTGATTTGCTTGGCTGCCTTCTCCTAAGTCTCACACTTAGTCCTCACTCTTCTCCTTTCCCTGTTTAATGAAACAAACCTTGTTTTCACATTTGGAGGTACGGGGGGAGGGGCAGGAGAGGGGGTATAAGGAATGATATTGATTAAATTGTTTATTGATTTAAAAGCCTCTTCCCTATTTGGACGTATCATTTATTTTCTTAAGTTGGCAGTTGGCAGGATGTGCACACACACACACACACACACACACACACACACACACACACACACACACACACACACACACACACACACACTCTTAAAGAGCCCTTTTATTGCAGTAGCAAACCGTAAAGAACATCAATAGTTTTTGACTCTTTCTTCATATAATTGTCGAGTAATAAATCAGGAGAGTTTATGACAGGAACTAAAGAACATTGAGGTGGTGATAGAGCGGAGGCATTCCCCTCAAATATACACTACAGGACCTACAGTTCTACAGGACAGAATGCTAAGGCACCAGTCAATACCTCAGTGGCGTGATTTCATTGTTGCCAAGGGAAGCCAGGCTTCCCCCAAAAATTAAAAAAAATCATAAAATAATTTATTTCTTTGTGTTTCATAAGAGAAAGCATCCAAGTGGGCAAAACAGCGCCTCTCTGTATCTATGTGTAGGCCATCTATCTGATGCTGTCTGGCCAAAAAAAGTATGACTTTGTTGCCGCCTTTAGCGTTATACGCATGCTACGGGCGGCAAGTAGCAGCGAGCATTTGGCCTCCCTTGATAAAAAAATATAAAATAGTAGCCAATCAGCGTTGAGCTAAACTGAGTGAGCTCAACTGTGAATGGTCCTGGAGCACCAAAAGGAAAGAGTCGAAGCTAGTTTGGATTTGGCTTCACTCTAATCACATCACATCGAGAGAAAAACGTAATTGACAGAAAAAACTTGAATTGTTGCATCTCTTTGTGTTGTTGTCCTCCGGTGGCTAGCTAGCAAGCTAAAATTGTATCTTTCCTAAATTAGCCATGGATGGAGATAGGGATGTGGCTTTACTTAATTCTCCGTACTGGCCAATGATTATAACGGTGATTCTGATCCAACCGCTAATTCATACATTGTGCCCCTGTCCTGAGAGGATGGAAGTTCAAAGTGTAGCTAGATGTAGAAGGCTAGTGTTAACTAGCAGGCCTGGCGCGTCATTGCCCATGAAAGGAATTTAGGCTAGCGAGCAAGCATTTTAGCCAGGTAGCCTAGGACAACAAAACATTTAAGTGTGTTCTTTATGACAGTCATAGACTGTTTTGTCAACATGAAAGAGAAGAGGATGGCATTGGCGTTCCTCTACAAATAGGGTGAGTCAACCTGTTTTTTCTACTTGCACAAATGCACACACACACACACACACACACACACAGACAGACACACACAGAAATCAGAAACATGGACAGCCACATCATATTTAGCTGACGTCGACTAAATTGTTTTTGTTATCTTTTAGTTGTCACTGTATTAGACTAAGCATTGATGATTTGATGTTGAAATGGTGCTGGAATAGTGGAGGCAGCTCCTGCGACTTGCGGTAACTCTCTGTGGTTCTAAATCCATAGTTGTTTAGTAGTCCGAAAATGTGGGAAACATTAACTTGCTTGACCATGCTGTAGGTCATGTAACTATTTGTTACATGCAATATGCTTTGTGGACTTCATCAGACAGAGGTTGCTCTCCGTTTTAATGTTGAAACAAAGGTGTGGTTCACTTCATTCTGCCACTGTGTCTTCTTATTATCTCGGCCTTTAGGCTTATATATCACCGTCACAAGGCATATGAACTAACAGGTTATAGAACAAACAACGCAGATATCAAACACATAGGTTGTAATATGGCTTTTTTCTGGCTTGGCTTCCCCAGTGATTTTACCCACACGTCGCTACTGAAATACCTAACCTTTAAGTCAGGGTTCCCCAACTGGCATCCCGCAGCCCAAATTTTGCCCGCAAATGGTTTTATTCAGCCCCTCAAATGTTTTGAGCAACAAAAAAAACAACGTTTAATCTTTTTCCTGGTTGGACATAAAACTCTGTAAAAACACCAGGAAATCGTCTCCAAGTTATTTTAATTTTGTAAATTTGTTCCAAAGTATTCCCACACATAAAAGACACGTGACTGTATACAAATGTAAGCAAGGTTTGAAATTATCTTTTTTTTATATTATATTATATCTGTTTGGGCTTCTTGTGGTCAATTTGCAGGATACAAATTATTTGTAATTATGTTCCAGCCCCCGACAATCCACTCAAGAAAGAAATCGTCTCGAGGCTGAATCTAGTTGATGATCCCTGCTTTAAGTTTTCTAGTAGTTTCGTTTTACAGACATTGAAGGTCATTTTATTTATTTCTCTTTCTTTCTGTCTACTTCTCCCTCCTACTTTTACAATAATGGCTCTGAGTAACATGTTGTTACCAGAAAACTACATCTCACAACTTTTTTTCCTGGAAACGATGACTGGTCCCCTGTCAATCCCCTGTCAAACAGGCAGAAACATGCCAAACCATCCACACATCTGAGGGTTGACGCTGACTAAACTTATGTGGTCATCTTTCAAAGAATAAAAGAAAACATTTTGTAATCGACCAACCCACACTTAATAACTTCTCTAATTGAGTACATTTGATTTGGGCTCTCTCACTAACTTTCTCCCACTTTGACATTTCTTTCACTGTGTTTTGAGCTCATAATTCAGACCAATAATCCTGACTTCTCCGTTTATAAGCGCTACACAGTTAGTAAAAGTATGCAAAGTTTTATAATGCCCCATGCAAAAAAAACTCTCTAATACACATACTCCATACTGCTTGTGACCCAGGCCAGGTCCCTGCCTCCCTGCCTCCCTGCCTCCTCCCCTTCCTTCCTTGGCCATAGAGCCTGAACTCTGCAGCAACCCCCCACTGGGCCACTAACTTTCCCCTAAACATCTCCTGCCTTTCTCTCCCTCCTCTCTTTCTCTCCCTCCCTCTCACTCGGTTTGTCTCGCAATTCATCACCCTTTCTCCTGAATTCCCTCTTTTCCTTTTCCTCTGCTCTTTCTCTCCTCATTTTATCATGCTTGTTATTACTCCCCTATCTCTTCTCTCTGTCTTCTCTCTATGGTGTTGTTTTATGTGAATGTTTTCTCATTGCTTTTCTTTTCTATTCTTGTCTTCCTTTTTCTGTTAATTATCCTATGAATGCTCACCAGCTCTTTTGTCATGCTTTGTGACGGAGCAAAATACCCCTGCACAACGTCTATTTGCGCCTCTGTGGGATGGAAACTACAAGTGTAGTGGCTGTGCTCAATGCAATGGCAATTACAAATGTAGATCCTTCAAACACCCCAAAACAGGGAAACAGATCCCAATCAAAGCTGTTATCACGTGCTCCACTAAGGCAGCTATTTATAACTTGTACTTGTGGTAAAAATTCCGCTAGCCAGCACCTCGCCTAAACAGATTATTTCGCCTCAGGAAAGTAGATTGAACCAGTTTTTCTTCTAGGATTCTGCCTGTGCTTAGCTCCATTCCGTGTCTTTCTTATCCTGAAAAACTCCCCAGTCCTTAACGATTACAAGCATACCCATAACATGATACAGTCACCACTATGCTTGAGAATATGGAGAGTGGTAATCAGTAATGTGTTGTATTGGATTCGGCAAATAACACTTTTCTATTCAGGACAAAAAGTGAATTGCTTTGTCACATTTTCTAAAATATCAATATTAAAATATTTGGATTCTGTACAGGCTTCCTTCTTTTCACTCTGTCAACTAGGTTATTATTGTGGAATAACTACAATGTTGTTGATCTATTCTCAGTTTTCTCCTATCACAGCCATTAAACTCTGTAACTGTTTTAAAGTCACCATTGGCCTCGGTGAAATCCCTGAGTGGTTTCCTTCCTTTCCGGCAACTGAGTTAGGAAGGATGCTTGTATCTTTGTAGTGACTGGGTGTATTGATACACCGTCCAAAGGGTAATTAATAACTTCACCATGTTCAAAGGGATATTCAATGTCTGCTTTTTTCATTTTGTTTACCCATCTACCAATAGGTGCCCTTCTTTGTGAGGCATTGGAAAACCTCCCTGGTCTTCGTGGTTGAATCTGTTTGAAATTCACTGCTCGACTGAGGGACTTTATAGACAATTGTATGTGTGGGGTACAGATATGAGGTAGTCATTCAGAAATCATGTTAAACATTATTGCACACAGAGTGAATACATGCAACTTATTATGGGACTTGTTAAGCACATTTTACTCCTGAAGTTATTTAGGCTTGCCATAAAAAAGGGGTTGAATACTTATTGACTCAGCTTTTCATTTTTAATTAAATTGTAACAAATTCTAAAAACAAGATTCCACTTTGACATTATGGGGTAATGTGTGTAGGCCAGTGACAAAACAAATCTAAATGTAATCCATTTTCTATTCAGGCTGTAAAATAACAAAGGTATATAGGGGAAACACTGACGTGCCTATAGTATTCATTAAACCCCAAAGGCAGTAGTAGTGCCAGGAAGCCTGTACATGCTGTGAGCTTTCCTTCAGAGTTGAAGTGAATCAGGTTTTAATACTGTTTGACATTCTGATGTGAACTACAGATAAGACCTACAGCACTATACAACACATTGTTGCCACTTCCTCTGTCCGCAATAGATAGAGTCATTCCTTACAGTCATTTCTTACAGCCAACCAAGAAATCAATACTATTGCGAGGTTATAAAGCCAGGAGCAGGTTTCTGGGCTAATAAGCAGGACTTGGTATGGTGATATTGGAAGGAATGCCTAGCTTTCCATCTTTCTGTAGCTGATGTGAGCTTGTGTGCAATCAGTGTGTGGACGTGCTGAAACAGATTGCCAGTGATGACAGAGACGTACAACACCACTTCAGCTCCCTCCCTCCCCCCTCCACAGTACATATGTGTGTGTTAGTTACCAACACACACATACAGTACGCACGCAGATCACACACACAGACAATCCACGCTATGTTCAGATGTTCTCTCTAGGTCAGATCTGCTCTCTAGGTCAGATCTGTTCTCTAGGTCAGATCTGTTCTCTAAGTCAGATCTGTTCTCTAGGTCAGATCTGTTTTCTAGGTCAGATCTGTTCTCTAAGTCAGATCTGTTCTCTAAGTCAGATCTGTTCTCTAGGTCAGATCTGTTCTCTAAGTCAGATCTGTTCTCTAGGTCAGATCTGTTCTCTAAGTCAGATCTGTTCTCTAGGTCAGATCTGTTCTCTAGGTCAGATCTGTTCTCTAAGTCAGATCTGTTCTCTAGGTCAGATCTGTTCTCTAGGTCAGATCTGTTCTCTAGGTCTCTAGGACATAACTCTTCCAATTGACTCAATCACACGGACACACGTAACACACAAATGCACACTGATAATACACTCAAACATAAGCAATTACTACTACTGTGCCTAGATCAGGGGTTCACAAACCTTTTTTGCTCCGTGACCCACCAATTGAGGTGTCCTTTGATTCGTGACCGACCAATTGAGGTGTCCTTTGATTCGTGACCCACCAATTGAGGTGTCCTTTGATTCGTGACCCACCAATTGAGGTGTCCTTTGATTCGTGACCCACCAATTGAGGTGTCGTCTGATTCGCGACCCACCAATTGAGGTGTCGTCTGATTCGTGACCCACCAATTGAGGTGTCGTCTGATTCGCGACCCACTAATTGAGGTGTCGTCTGATTCGCGACCCACCATAAGGGTTGAGTGGTGAAAAACATGGTTCAAAATATCGTTAGAAATATCATCCTGGCAGTGGAGAGAATATTTCTCAGTTTTAAAGCAAATTTCCTGTAATTCTACACCATAGGGCTGAAATTAAATGTTGCAGTTTTGAAGCCAATTTTTCTTCAACTCTATACATTTTGCCATGGAGATGAGAGACAATATAGCCGTTTTAAAGCTAATTTCCTGCAATTCTACACATTTTGACATATGCTGTGTTATTATGCTTGAACATAACAAAATATTTTGTTGATTGTAAGTTCTCAAAGAATATAGGCTATTATAAAAATATATATATACAGTATATATAGGTCCATTATCTTTTATACATGCTTTCTATTTGGTTAGTCGTTTATGTTTACACTGAAAGCCTTTTTCCATCCCAAAATTGTATTTAAAAAAATATATATATTTTGTGCAATGTCGCAACCCACGAGTGGATCCCGACCTACAGTTTGGGAACCACTGGCCTAGATGCATGCACATTTGAGAGCACCCACAAATATGTAAGCTCATCAACCAATCCAGATAGAAACCCATCGACAGAACATGAAGTGTATGAGTGTTCCATTTTATCATCATTGGACAATCCTCCACCTGGAGCGGCTTCTCCCTCACATGTTCAGTTCTGACGAGACATGTGGTCTTATCCACACATAGATCTGACTAGCTCACTCTAGCTATATCTCTTCCCTGGATAACTCAGGTTTCACTCTGGGGAGACGAGATGAGGACAAAATTATGCTGAAAAACCCTGGAGGCGTCCCAAATGGTGCCCTGTTCCCTATTGCACTACTTTTAGACCGGAACCCTATGGCCCCTGGTCAAAAGTAGTGCACTATATAGGGAATAGGGTGCCATTTGGGATGCAGACCTTGTTTCAACCGTGTTCCTCTCTGTTCACATGCTTGTCCCACAAAAGCCTGAACAGAGCTACTTTTCAGAACATAATCAGACTTGGCCATCTTTCAGCGAGGTATTTTTCTCTCTCTGTCTCTCTCTCTCTGTCTCTCTCTGTCTCTCTCTCTGTCTATCTCTCTGTCTCTCTCCCTCTGTGCTGTCATTACTTTTTGCTACCCATGTTTGGCACACACAAAAAAATAAAATTGTTGGCCAGCCAAACCCAAAAGCCCCACCCACCCATAGTGTGCCCTCCCACGTCTTCTCCCAAGCCCCTCCCCTCCCTTTTCGCCATTTCCCAGTCGACGTTCTGCACGTGCCCAGTATAAAGCACACAAACCCATCCCCTTTTTAATACTGGTTTCTTTATCTTCATCTGTCATCATGCAGGAGCTCCAGAAGATCTACAGTACAGTAAACCTGGTGGTCTCTGCTGCCCCCCCCTCTCTCTCTCTCTGTCTCTCTCTGTCTCTCTCTCTCTCTCTCTCTCTCTCTCTCTCTCTCTCTCTCTCTCTCTCGCCTGAACCCAAGCACTTTCGATGAACACACCACACACTACGAAAGACCTGCTCAGCAACACACATACACTCACACAGGTACCCAAGCACGTACACAGGCACCAAAGCACCCACCCACGCTCTACCTGGTCGAGAGGGTTTAACAGATGAGAGCGAGAGAGAGCATTCGGGGTTGAGGGATAGCATTGGAGGACGAACTGTTCTGATATTCCATTTGCTACCAATTGCACCAATAGTCTCACTGAGCACGTAATTATCTGGAAAAGAGAGAGCATGGGACCTTGTGCTGTGGTATTGCTTTCTTTTTTCATGTTGAGTCTGGGCCGGTTTTTTGTTGTTGTGAAAAACAGAACACAGCCATGTGAGGGGAATCGATTTTCAGAAACTAGCTGAGCCTTTCAGAGCTGTCATCCAAAGGCCAACGTTGCCCGGGAAGAGAGAGAGAGAGACAGAGACAGAGACAGAGAGAGAGAGAGAGAGAGAGAGAGAGAGAGAGAGAGAGAGAGAGAGAGAGTGTTGGGATGGTAGAAAGGCTGTTTTTCACAAGCTCTGGTCACAGTGATAATCCTAGACACTGGCCAAATAGGATACATACAGCACACAGGCAGTCATGAGGCCTTGAAACCGGCCAAACTGGACAGCACAGAATGTACAGAATTCAGTGGCAGTGGCACAGAGGCACCTCTAGAGGGTGAGAGTTGACATCCGTAACCAACCTTATATCTACTGTGTCTTTTATAGAATGCATACATTGTAAATCGTCTTTCAAAAGAACTCTGTGCTGTTCATAATCTGCCCATTTGTACTCTCACACCATACAGATGTAGGATCTTAATTTGATCACCCTCTTGCATGAGAACCTTCCTGCAATGCAGGACATTTTAAACGTGTAGTGTATTTGAGGTTTAATAAGGCTTCTGAAGTTGAACATTTCCACTGTAAAATTTCAGACTTTATTTCCCCTTACGAATAATGTATTAACCCCTACAAAAAATGTCCATTCATTATAATCCACATAATAATTCACATTTCCTGTTGACACAGGATTATTTTCCTGCTCTAGCAAACTGTCTCAAATTAAGATCTTACATTTGTAGGAGGAGCCCCTGTTCATTTAGCATGTCCTATTAATCACCCTGAGTTAACTGAGAGACATGTAGTACTGACAGAGGAGAGAGACGGATTGGTTTCAGTCTTTTAACCGACTCCTAAATAGAGGTCTTTCCTCCAGTATGTCTGTCTTGTAGGAAGACCTGGGTTCATATACTTGAAGCGTTTGCTCTAGTCTGCCTTGACTGGAGTGACAAATGTGTGGGGTTTGCACTTTTATGACTATTCCATTGGTTCCATTGCACGGAACCAGACAAGCTCAATCAAACCCAGACACCCTGGTTCGGATCCTGGCTGTATCACAACCGGCCGTGATCGGGAGTCCCATAGGGCGGCGCACAATTGGCCCAGCGTCGTCCGGGTTTGGCCGGTGTAGGCCATCATTGTAAATAAGAATTTATTCTTAACTGACTTGCGTAGTTAAATAAAGGTAAAAAAAAATACAAAAAAGGTATTTTAAATCATTTCAAATAGTATCTGAACCCAGGTCTGGCCGTTTCACAACCAACCAGGCCTCAGAACTGGTTTTGACAACAGAGCTGACCTCAGTTCAGCGCTGGTTTAAGAGGACAGAAAGAAAACAACAGGGGAAATGGGAGATTGTTGTTTGTGCCTGGAAGGAAGTATTGAGTTGTCTTAGCTCATACATGTTCATTCACCATACATAGCTCACTCCCTCCCATCTCTCTCTCTCACAGGCACACACACACACCTCCATCAGTTGGGGGCTGGGCTGAAACTCAACACTTCAACTGTGTATTTCTCAGATAAATAATTAGGTACAATGTGCTGTTTGTGCTCTCTCTGTTCCTACCAGCTCTCACAGTTTCACGTCAGAATTAAACGTTCGTCCATGTTTCTCAAACGTCAAATTTCAAAGTTTGAAGGTTAAGTTTAGGCATTAACTCCGAATGGTTAAGGTAAGGATTAAGATTTGAGATAGACTTTAAAACAAAAATATCAAAAAACGACTTTCTATCCCTGGATTCGATCTTGCAACCATTAAATCAGAGGTAGATTCCGAGCCGATCCACCATCCCCTTCCACAACACTCTAGCAAAACTGTTGCCCCTAGTGGCCGCTTTACACATAAACTCCCAAAGTCCTCAGACGTGGATGGACGTCAAATAATAACTTGTATCACAGGTGACCTGGCTGTTCTGTTCCCTCTACCTACACTAAATAAAGATCACAGTTTTCACATTTTCCTGCTCTCTATCCTTTTCTGCTTTCCATTCCGTCTCGTACAACTTCCCACCAAAATGTTTCACAACTCCCTGAGCTCCCTAAGTCAACATGTCCTCTTTGTGTGTGTGTGTGTGTGTGTTTAAGAATGTTATGGTAAGGTTGTTTGTAATGATGTCACTCTGCATTATCATTTTTCCTGAAACATTTCTATAAGTCCTTTTCACAGTCTACTTGACTTAGTGGTCAAAAATGTGTGTGTGCGTATGTCCATGTGTCTGTACATGCATGTGTGTGTGTCTGCTTGTGGGCATGTGTACGTGTGCAACCCACTGTTCCATCTGAGGCAGTAAAGAGTAGATGGAGGGTCTTTGAGTCCGACAAGTTAGAACATGCAGCTCATGCCTTTCTATTAATACAATGCTTATTATTACACACACCACATCAAAGAACATACACCTTGGACTGTCCACAGTTTCCACCAGCTCCAAATGTGTCCACCATAGAGAGAGAGAGCGAGAGAGAGAGAGACAGAAACTGAGAGAAAAGGGGTGAAAAACCGAGTCCGCTCTACTCTTTGCCACCAAAGAAAAGGCCTCTACCTTTAGGAGGTGGTTCTCTCCATCCTCCATCCGTGTGGACTTGCTTTTCAAAACATCCCTGTGCTTACAGGAGTGTTTCAGGGCTCAGTTCAGATGTTATCACACAGTAAATTGCGGTAATCGGCTTCCAACTGTTTGTTTGAAGGGCTCCCGTAATGTCAAGGATCAACTGATAACAGACAGAGCTACTCTGCTCTCTCTCTGTGTATGTGTGTGTGTTTGTGTGTGTGTGTGTTTGTGTGCGGAGTAGCGTGGAAGTGTGGTAGTGTAGACAGCCCTAAAATTCTCACATGGACTTTTGCATACACACGGACATACAGTACGTAAGGAAAGGGCCTACTGCACACACACACACTTCAGCCTCCACAATACCTGTTACTTCACCACCACACTTGTACCACACTTATTCTCTCTCTCCCACACTTATCTGTCAACCTCCCCCTCCTCCCTCCCATCCTCTCTCTGTCTGTCTCCCTCCCCCTCCTCCCTCCCTCCATCCTCTCTATATCTGTCTCCCTCGGGGAGGAGGGAGGGAGGGTAGGAGACTCTCTCTATCCCCCTCCTCCCTCCCATCCTCTCTCTATCTGTCTCCCTCCTCCTCTCTACATCCTCTCTCTGTCTCCCTCCCCCTCCTCCCTCCCATCCTCTCTCTCTCTCTCTGTCTCCCTCCCCCTCCTCCCATCCTCTCGCACACAGCACACCAAACAAAAGTAGGTGGGATGGGACCGTGTCTGTCCCTGGCTACCTTTCACACAGCAATTAACCATGGAACTGCGAGACAGGAAAATAATGTGAGAAAGTATTCATAACCCTTTGTTATGGCAAGCCTAAATACGTTAAGGAGTAAAAATGAGCTTAACAAGTCACATAATAAGCTGCATGGATTCTGGGAGAAGAAGAGGAGAAACAGGGAATGTTGGAACGTTTAAGTGAGAGCCTGCCTTTTGTTTTCCACGGTAGCTAACGTTTTAAAAGGACGGTAGGAGAATGCTGTCAGTGAAACAACTTGTAACATGCCTGGCTGTCTGGGCTTGTGGAAGAGGGGGAGAAGAATGAGGAATGTCAATCTCCATGTTTAAACACGGGTTAGAGCTAATTGTGACTCTGTGATCCTGACTTAACCTTTGATCCCCAGTCACAGTTAAGCCGCAACACAGATATGTACCTTACAAGCCCTCAACCCCACGGTCATGATACTATGCCTAGTGATAATCTGATCATTTACATACCCACCCCCCCATTTATTGAATTCATTAAACAAGATAAATTAATGAGAACAGATTCTCTTTTACAATAACAACCTGACAACCGTCTAATGTCCATGCATATATGAACATTTTGCCCTTTGATACCATGAAAAATACATTCATAAATTAGGGAGATTTTATTCAGTATGAGAGTGCATGAGAGAGGGGTGTGTTTCAAATGTTTACATAAAAGAGAGACAGAGAGGTGTGTGTTTTCCTAGCAGGGTGTGTTCTTGGAATCCACCACATCGGGACATTACCCCTGTGTGCTCTCTTTCTACTCTCCTACTTTTTTGATTCTCTCTCTCTCTCCTCTCTCTCTGGTTCTCTGTAAATACCTTGAGGATTAAGTGGGCAGCAGGAGGGGTAGTGATTGACATCTGAAAGGCTGGAGAGGTGCTCAGGCATGCTGTGCTGAGGGGAGGGAGAGAGAGAGAGAGAAAGAGAGAGAGCTTCCACAAGGCTGTGAACGATTTAAGAGACAATTTCTACGCCATCGAAAGGAACATAAAACTCGACATCCCAATTAGAATATGGCTCAAGTACTTCAATATGTTATATAACCATTTGCTCTCTATGGTTGAGAGGTCTGGGGTCCACTCACCAACCCAAAATTCACAAAAAGGGACAGAAACCCAACTGAGACTCTGCATGCAGAATTCGGCAGAAATATATACAGTACCAGTCAAAGGTTTGGACACGGCCTACTCATTCAAGGGTTTTTCTTTATTTTTATACTATTTTCTACATTGTAGAATAATAGTGAAGACATCAAAACTATGAAATAACACATATGGAATCATGTAGTAACCAAAAAAGTGTTAAACAAATCAAAATATATTTTAGATTTTAGATTCTTCAAAGTAGCCACCCTTTGCCTTTAGGACAGCTTTGCACACTCTTTGTTTAATACTTTCTTGGTTACTACATGATTCCATGTGTTATTTCATCGTTTTGATGTCTTCACTATTATTCTACAACGTAGGTTTCCAAACTTTTGACTGGTACTGTATACACTGCACAAAAATATAAATGTAACATGTAAAGATCCCAGAAATGTTCTATACGCACAAAACCTTATTTCTGTAAAATGTTCTGCACAAATTAGTTTAGATCCCTGTTAGTGAGCATTTCTCCTTGGCCAAGATAATCCATCCACATGACAGGTGTGGTATATTAAGAAACTGATTAAACAACATGATCATTACACAGGTGAACCTTGTACTGGGGACAATAAAAGGCCAAATGTGCAGTTTTATCACACAACACAATGCCACAGTTGTCTCACGTTTTGAGGGAGCATGCAGTTAGCATGCTGACTGCAGGAATGTCCACCAGAGCTGTTGCCAGAGAATTTCATGTTCATTTCTCAACCATAAGCCGCCTCCAACGTCGTTTTAGAGAATTTTGCAGTACGTCCAACCAGCCTCACAACCGCAGACCACTTGTAACCATGCCAGCCCAGGACCTCGATATCCGGCTTCTTCACCAGCGGGATGGTCTGAGACCAGCCACCTGGACAGCTGATGAAACTGTGGGTTTGCACAACCGAAGAATTTCAGCACAAAATGTCAGAAACCATCTCAGGGAAGCTTATCTGCATGCTTGTCGTCCTCACCAGGGTCTTGACCTGACTGCAGTTTGGCGTCTTAACTTCTTAGGGAGCAGCGCATGAGGTGACCGTTTTGGAGACCCTGGCGTGCCCAAAGTAAAATGCCTCCCATTCAGGCCCAGAAAATAGGATATGCACATATTTAGTACCATTGGATAAGAAACACTCTGAATTTTCTAAAAGTGTTAACCATTTGTCTATGAGTAAAACAGAATGGATATGGCAGGCGAAACCCCGAGGAATTTCTGTCCTGGAAAAAGTGGTTTTGACACATTGCTCATTTGGAACCCCTCCCTTATGAAAATGCCCATATAAGGGCATATGAATGCAGTACCTATCGCTTCCTCTGGATGTCAACAGTCTCGAGACAGTGTTCAGATTTTTTTTAGATGCATTAGAGCAGAGAAGAAGAGGAATCAGGAAGTGTCCCCAGAGATGTCAATAGAAGAGGACGCATGCTCTCGCCAAGCGCGCTCTGTGTTTTTTTCCTTTCTTATAGCCCAGTTTATATTCCGGTTGAATTATTATAGTAAATATACATAAAAGTGTTCCTAAGGATACATTAAAAAGGATGTTTGATTGTTCTTGGACAAGTTTATAGGTATAAGTTGAACGAGTTCTCTTCACGTTTCAATGGACGCTGTAGTTTCTGATTATAACGCGCGAACCAAACAGAGATTTATGGATATAATACATTACTTTTTCTAACAAAAGAACCATGGATTGTATTCGTTGGACACTTGGGAAGCCATCAGCAGAAGTTCTTCAACAGGTAATTGATTTGTTTTCGCTGTGAAATGTGTTTTCTGTGAACCGTGGAGGCTTATGAATTCATGGATTACCATTTTTATACAATCCACGATGGGAGTTTGTTAGTTTACACCACGAAA
This sequence comes from Hucho hucho, assembly GCA_003317085.1. NCBI lineage: Eukaryota > Metazoa > Chordata > Actinopteri > Salmoniformes > Salmonidae > Hucho > Hucho hucho. Next base: position 222,854 of record QNTS01002328.1, on the reverse strand, counting down.
GCGGCATTTCGGAAAAACTTTAGACTGTTGCGACACTATAACGGTTCTTCGTCTCGAAAACTACTGATACTTTGTGAACATATAACTACGTACAAATTATTAAGTTGTTTTGGATTTTGAATTTGGCGCCTTGCATTTCACCTGGTAGTGTCGGAGTGGGGCGCTAGCGCCCCAGTGCACCTTACTGGTCCTTAAGAAGTTAACCGACTTCAGTGGGAAAATGCTCATCTTCGATGGCCACTGGCACACTGGAGAAGTGTGCTCTTAACGGATGAATCCTGGTTTCAATTGTACCGGGCAGATGGCATACGTGTATGGCATCGTGTGGGCGAGTGGTTTGCTGATGTCAACACTTTGAACAGAGTGCCCATGGTGGCGGTGGGTTATGGAATGGGCAGACGTAAGCTACGGACAATGAACACAATTGCATTTTATCAATGACAATTTGAATGCACAGAGATACCGTGATGAGATCCTGAGCCTCACTGTCGTGCCATTCATCCGCCGCCATCACCTCATGTTTCAGCATGATAATGCACACCCCATTTCACAAGAATCTGCATACATTTCCTGGAAGCTGAAAATGTCCAGTTCTTCCATGTCCTCATGGCCGGCCCACTCATTAGGCAGGATTAGGCGGGCCGCCTATGGCGGAAGATTGACAAGGGTGGCATTTTATGAGCTAAACAGACCAAGACGCACCTCCAACAACAACACATAAAACCATCTATAATTCTACCTAAAATCAATGACAATTTCTCTCAACCAGTGGCAAATGGGCTTTTTAGGTTAGCGCTGATTAGGTGAGAGTTGATGTCGCCCTTTGATAAACAGTGTCCACTTTGTCAAAGGCAGGGGTGCAAAATATTTAGCTTGTTCATTCTCCAGGGTGCTGTTGAAGAGGCACATCGCTGCGGTGCTCCACCAGCGTTCCGTCCCCCCAAAAATGATTGAGCATAAATAATCTAGCAGATACAGGATATGGTAGAAAGAGGATGTGGCCTTTTCTGTAGCCTACAATGTAATGAGACAGACACTTTTTACATCATGCAGGTTTCTCCAATCAAATAGCCTAACCTAAATGGAGCTCAATCAAATAAAGCAGGTCACAGGTCAAAGGAAAATGGACAATACGGAATGGACAATCATTCCAGGAGTTTCACCCCATTGTCGTGATCAGTGGTTTCAAGTTTGTATCCTTCCATTTTTTACATGCTGATCATAGCAACATATAAAATACTTCGGCAATTCCCGCTGTGCAAACACATCGCAAATAGGCTCACGACAACTCCTGATAAAGTTGGGTAGCTGATATTCAGAGCTTATATAGCCAGATTGATTAGTCACAGTAATCAGGACAAATAAAGCCAATGCAACTGCCTGTTTTACAAGTGGTGGGCCTACCACATGAATTGGCATTCATAAAATCCATTGTGGCCGACATGGTAGACTACACCCCAGTAAGTACGTCTTTTGCTTATTTTTGTCCTTTTCTACTTCCGGAAGACAAACAGACCCAACAGAGCCTCAGGAGAGCAACACAATTAGACCCAACCAAATTATGAGAAAACAAAAAAGATAACTATTTGACACAAATGCTATCTGGCCCTAAACAGAGAATACACAGTAGCAGAATACCTGACCACTGTGACTGACCCAAAATTGAGGACATCTTTGACTATGTACAGACTCTGTGAGCATAGCCTTGCTATTAAGAAAGGCCGCCGAAGGCAGACCTGGCTAGAGAGAAGAGAAGAAAGAGAGAGAAGGAAGGCTATGTGCCTACTGCCCACAAAATGAGGTGAAAACTGAGCTGCACTTCCTTACCTCCTGCCAAAGGTATGACCATATTAGAGACACATATTTCCTACAGAACACACAAACCCACAAAGAATTTCAAAACAAATAAAACATTGATAATGTCTGTTAGGCGAAATACCTCAATGTGGAATTACAGCAGCAAGATTTGTGACCCGTTGCACAAACATTGTAAATACAACCAATATTTATCTGTTTACTTAGTTTCTCCTAGTATGCATACTACAACTATGTGCACGTTGTTAAACACTGTTTAATATAACATTTGAAATGTCTATCCTTTTGAAACCTTTGAGTGCAATGTTTACTGTACATTTCTTTATGTTTTGTCTTGATGTTAAAAGCTATAACCCATAGAAACGCCATAGGCATAATTTAGCGATTTAAATGGACGTCTTTATATTGTGCTGTCACCATTTCAAATTGCTCAAGGTGTTCCATTACAGAGAAAAGCTATAAATCACAAACAAATGTCTCTTTCTCTTCTCTCCTCCCTTTCTTACTTTCAGTCTACGCCAATATACAACAGCACCTCCTGTGGCCACATATAGACCTGCAGCTTTAGAATGGCACAAGACAGCCTCTTATGAGCATTTTCAAATATTTGTTGACATACATGCCGTTCATCACCCCATGTGAAAAGAATGTTGTTTTGTCTCTTATTTGAGACTTGTGGGAAGGAAGCCTGTTTGACTTTACGGACTCTCTGAGTGTGTCACCACATAACCATCTACAACAGCCATCATAAAACCCCAAACCGGCAACAAACGATCAACGCAGATTTATGGAACTGCTCCTTTCTCTGTTCCATTGTTTTCTTCTCTCGTATTATTATAAACAGATGCATTCACTTTCAATGAAAACTGAAAATGTTCTGTTTCAAAATACGACAGACACACACACCCACCCCCCACACACACATACACATGTACACACACAGGCACACACACGTACATGCACACACAATATGTTTGAGTAACTTCACTTACACAGTGCAGCCATCTCTTTAGGTAGGTCGGTGCTGAATCTCCCAAACAGGCTGCTATTGGCCAGCAGGTCAAAGGAGGAGTGGTTCCGCATGGAGTTGAAGGCAAATGGGTAGACAGCAGGTGGGAACCCTGTCATGTGACCCACCTGACCCACCTGCCGCTCCCTGTTGGTAGCCATGGTAATGGAGAGGAGAGGAGTACCCAGAAGGCCTGTGGTATCCCAGACAGACCCTCTCTCAGGCTGTTGGGCTAGGGAATATCACACACCACCTGGCAGAGGACAGGAAAATTGGGAATGCCAAACTGGGAATTCCACTTCTTCCACCGGTAGCCTATCAGGACGCTGGTTTGGATGAGGACCTAAGGTTCTGGTTGGCCGAGGAGATTTCTGGTCTTCTGCTCTTAGGAATGATAATGCGAATGCACCTATCAGAAGAAGACACAAAAAATAAACAATTTTTATTTTGTTCTACAAAATTGATAATAACTACTTTTTATAATGTTGTCACATGATGTAATGAAAAAATCAAAGTATTTTCCAAATGTTCTTGATTTTCTACAAATACAGTCCAACTTACATCAACTCTGAGGACTGATCTGGAACAATGAATAGATTATTCCAAACAGTAATTTCAGAGGGATGTGCAAACTTCAAAACAATAGTAAACACAGGTATGTTGAAAACGTTGAGGTGTGTGTGTGGGGGGGGAGATATGTGAGAGACTGTGAGAGTCAAAAAGCGAGTAGAAGAAGGAAAAGCAAAAAAAAATGGGGGTGAGGAGAGGAAAAGAAAATAAGAGAGTTGTTTGAAAAAAGTTAGCGAGAGAGAAGGAGGGAGGGAGGGTGAAGGAGCTCTTGTTTCAGCAGTTTTGAAAGGCTTCCAGACTTTTGCAGTGATTCCAGGCTATGCCATATGATTTAAATCAGCAGAAGTCCACAATAAAGAGGCTCTCTGTTCATGCTGCCAACCCAGCACAGCAGCCTGCCTCTCTGTCTCACAACTCTCAACCTCTCTCTCTCTCTCTGCCTCTCTGTATCTCTCTCTTTCTGCCTCTCTGATGCCTGGCTCCCTGGCTCTAGCCCGCACAGCAGCCTGCCTTTCTGTCTCCCGTGCCTTTCTCTCTGCCTCGATCCCCCAGGACCAAAGGCCCAGACACGGGATCTAACACATGAGAAATGGAAAGAGAGAGAGAGAGAGAGAGAGAGAGAGAGAGAGAGAGAGCTAGAGAGAGCTAGAGAGAGAGAGAGGAAGAAAGACAGAGAGGCCCAATGGTTGCCCGCCTAACTGCTGATGCCTAAACCTCCATTTCTTTTTCTTTTTTTTATCACCAATATTTTATTGTCATTTTTTGTTTTTATATATACAGAAACAACAGAATACAGCAAATACAAAGTAGTAGGACCCTACAAAAAAGCAATAACAAAAACAATAAAAAAAAAAAGATGACAACAAACAAAAACCCACAGAAAACTGGACTACATTCAAATAAAATCCATCATGCTGGCAGAGAGAATAGGAGCAATACATTGTCCAAAAGTGTAGAACACATTGAGAGTTAGGCTTATGGCTTAAATGTCACACCATTTTCACAGAGATCTCACGAAACACTGATATGATCAAGATTTTTACCCCATTTAAAAAAAGAATACGTCAGAAAGAACGTTTCTTGTATGCTGCTAAAGTACCCAGTTGGGAGGACCATTCAACCATAGATTTATCACAAGCTTTCCATTCTCTAACCAGAGGCTCTCTTCCAAGCATAAGGGCTGTGTGACTATGTACCCAGTCTGCATCGGGAAGCAGGGAGATTACGCAAAGGTAACGGATCACCCAGAATCGGTGGTGTAAAATAACTAAGTAAAAATACTTTGGAGTGTTGCTTAAGTTGTTTTTTGGGGTATAATGTACTTTTTACTCCATACATTTTCCCTGACATAAAAAACATTCTTGTCATATTTAGGATGATCAGGCAGGAGAGCAATATGGTCCAATTCACACACCTATGAATATAACATGTCATCCCTACTGCCTCTGATCTGGCGGACTCACTAAACACAAATGTTGTGTTTGAAAATGATGCCTGAGTGTTGGAGTGTGCCCCTGGCTGTCCTTAAATAAAAAAACAAGAACATTGTGCTGTCCGGTTAGCTTAATATAAGGAATTAGATTTATAGCATTTACTTGACTTTGCACTTTAAGTCTTGTATGACAATTTAGTACTTTTTCCACCACTGTCCAGAATGCACAGGCTGGGAGAAAATTGAATATTGTCACTAATAATACATTTGTTTTCATGAATGGCATCCCAGAAGTCTAGACCATAAAAGCAGTGCCATCACGTTCCCTGCATCTCCAGCTCTCTGGATGATGCTCTACCTCAATTTCTAACTCCCTCCATCTCTCTTTTGCTTCAGACAGCCCAATGTACCCATCTAGGCTATCACCAGTCCAGCCTGTATACACACTTGTCCTCAGCCCCAGGTAAAGTAAAGCGCATAAGTACTGTAGACGCAGCTTGTCGCTGGAAAAGCGCACTACTGTTGGCTGTCTCTAGCGCTAACTCTGAGCCTAGCGCCGTGCGCGTCCCATTCAAACCTCTGTTCCCCCCAGAGAGATTTTATGAGTGGGTGGTGTCAGCTGCTTGTTTTTGAAATGTGGTTTGGAGAAACAGCAGAGCCAAGGAAATCAGCTAGAGCTGCTTTCTGGAACGGCCGTGGTTTGTGAATCAGGGGGAACAGAGACTGAGGAAGAATCTTGGAATTCGGGGGAATAAACAAAGAGGAAAAAAAGAAAGATCTGAGGCTGAACTGCTGAACTGGATGAACTGCAGAACTAACTAAACTGCTGAACTGGCTAAACTGCAGAACTAACTGAAATGCTGAACTGGCTGAACTCCAGAACTAACTGAAATGCTGAACTGGCTGAACTGCAGAACTAACTGAAATGCTGAACTGGCTGAACTGCAGAATTAACTGAAATGCTGAACTGCTAAACTGCTGAACTGGCTGACTGCAGAACTAACTGAACTGCTGAACTGGCTAAACTGCAGAACTAACTGAACTGCTGAATTGGCTAAACTGCTGAACTGGCTGACTGCAGAACTAACTGAAATGCTGAACTGGCTAAACTACAGAACTAACTGAAATGCTGAACTTGGCTCTCCTTGCCTCTGCTGTTTCTCCAAACCACATTTCAAAAACAAGCAGCTGACACCACCCACTCATAAAATCTCTCTGGGGGAACAGAGGTTTGAATGGGACGCGCACGGCGCTCAGCGCCACACCAAACTGGAAGTCTTCCGACTAGCTTGGAAAGACAGTACCGTGCAGTATCGAAGAGCCCTCACTGCTGCTCGATCATCCTATTTTTCCAAGATAATTGAGGAAAATAAGAACAATCCAAAATTTATTTTTGATACTGTCGCAAAGCTAACTAAAAAGCAGCATTCCCCAAGAGAGGATGGCTTTCACTTTAGCAGTGATACATTCATGAACTTCTTTGAGGAAAAGATCATGATCATTAGAAAGCAAATTACGGACTCCTCTTTAAATCTGCGTATTCCTCCAAAGCTCAGTTGTCCTGAGTCCACACAACCAGGACATAAAATCAAGAGAGACACTCAAGTTTTTTAGTACCATATCTCTTGACACATTGATGAAAATAATCATGGCCTCTAAACCTTCAAGCTGCATACTGGACCCTATTCCAACTAAACTACTGAAAGAGCTGCTTCCTGTGCTTGGCCCTCCTATGTTGAACATAATAAACAGCTCTCTATCCACCGGATGTGTACCAAACTCACTAAAAGTGGCAGTAATAAAGCCTCACTTGAAAAAGCCAAACCTTGACCCAGAAAATATAAAAAACTATCGGCCTATATCGAATCTTCCATTCCTCTCAAAAATTTTAGAAAAAGCTGTTGCGCAGCAACTCACTGCCTTCCTGAAGACAAACAATGTATACGAAACGCTTCAGTCTGGTTTTAGACCCCATCATAGCACTGAGACTGCACTTGTGAAGGTGGTAAATGACCTTTTAATGGCGTCAGACCGAGGCTCTGCAACTGTCCTCGTGCTCCTAGACCTTAGTGCTGCTTTGATACCATCGATCACCACATTCTTTTGGAGAGATTGGAAACCCAAATTGGTCTACATGGACAAGTTCTGGCCT